>JAJEJO010004422.1:191360-224750 GCA_020662805.1 Glaucomys volans
TTTTTTCTCTCTCTCTCTCTCTCTCTCTCTCTCTCTCTTTCAATTCTTCTTGGTTGGGGAGAGTTATTGGAATTGAACCCAGGGGAACTTTACCATTGAGCCCATTTTATTATTTATTTATTTATTTTGAAACAGAGTCGCAGTAAGTTGTTGAGGGTCTCACTGAGTTTCTGAGGCTGGCCTGGAACTTTGAACTTGCAACCCTTCTGCCTAAGCCTCTTGAGTCACTGGGATTATAGGGGTACATCACTGGGCCTGACCTCCATTCAATATCTGAAAAGACACAATCCCACATGATATAGCTCCCTTGTTCAAAAACTTTCATTGCCTTGTCCTCACAAATTAAATAAAATCCTAGCTTCTTACTGTGTATTACAAGGCACTCATGATCCAGAACCTACTGTTGTATTCCTTTTTTCTTGAAACCTCTACTTACTAGATGCTGTTTCTACTGGACTTATTTTAAGAACCCAAAATTCTTTGCAACCTTGGGCTTTACCAGGAGCCCTTTACTGATTTGAATTCCATCTTAATGGTCACATATTTTCACACACACACACACACAAAGAACATCTTTCACTATACATTGGTAAACACTGTCCACATCACATCATTTGTCTTGTGATATTTATCACCGTTTGTGAAGATTAATATTTGTTTTATTTTCCTCTCTCTATAGGAGTAGTGACATTTGCTGTTCTTTACCCAGTTGTATCCTCTAACCCTATCACAGTGCCTGTCACACAGTAAGCATTTCCTATGTATTTGCTGAAATGAACTGAATTTAGTTAGAGTGGTTTCATGGAGGTGAAGGGACTAGACTCCATTCATATTGGAGCATAGGCAATGAGAGACTGAGAGTGCCCGTGAGCATAGCTATGGGGAAGGAGAGAAGGGCAGGGACTCTGCAGAACCCTGAAGTCTACAGAAAACTAAATGCTCTTTTAATGGATGCTGTAGAGCAGTGGAAGTCCACATTGAGAAAGAGGTAATATTTGACAGTAACAGATTATTGTGAAAATAGGTGTGTTTATGATTCAGACACATGAGGAGGAATGAATCAACCATACAAAGACAAATTCTTCCCTCATTAAAGCAAAGCATGAGAAAAAGGGAAGAGGAGAGCTGTTATGAAGTTCTTGTAGCCATTTTAGTAATTTTTTAGATAGTTAATGCTTTTCCTTTTGCTTCTTATACTAGTTTTCCCTCTGCTTTTTAGTAAAATCTTATAGTAACTACATCATTAGAAAATTTCAAATTAATAATTTCAGTTCAGTAGGTTAATGGAAAATTCTTCCTCATATTATACTATTGATAGTTGCATACACTCCTGACAATAAATTAATACAAAACTGTCCTAATTCAAATAGAATATATCTTATTTTTCCTATATGTTGGTGTCAAAATGCTGGAGTATATTAATGAGACATTAAAGTGAGGTGTTGTGTGCTGGCAGAAATTGAGAAATCCTATTAACTTTCTATTTATAATTGTACTGCCTGTCAAAACACAAAGTCATTTTTCTATACTGGTTTTTGGAAAGAGTAAATGAACTCCTCACATTTTTTTCAGCTATTTTATATATTTCCTGGTGTCCTCAACTTATTTTCTCATTGTACATATAATCTCATGATATAAAGTCCTCAATTCCTGCTTAGATCAGAGGCAGCCAGTGCTGATACACAGTAATGCCCTCAAGCTCCATGGCTGAATGGACATTCACAAACAGAAAACAAGTTCAATTTTTAAATTTTCCCTAATTATTCAGATGATTTTGCATTCCTATAACTCCATTTTCCTCAGAGAGATCAGAAGATTGGCTACTACACTCATATTTAGGTTCATTCATTCTATCTTGCTAATAAGCTGAAAATAGTAGCTAGACCCAGATGAGATGAAGCCCTTTATAGATGAAATCTGCCTGTTCTAGATCAAGACTGAAGAAAATGTGCAAACATGAAAAAAAAAAAAAAGATAAAATAACTGCATAGCTCAGATGGTTTTCAGTGAAGTTTTTGTCTTTTTGTCCATCTGCCTTTTCACAAAATAATCAGTAGCAATATATCAGAGGGAAAAAATCTACCTAAGAATAGAAACAACTTTAATTTACTAAAAAATAACTGACCTATTTATGTGAACAGACTCACTCTTTTCTTAAAATGAAACAAAATAAAAAACCATGGAATCTGACCTACAGAAACAAACCCAGGGTTGATTGGACTGTAGCTATCCACCAAAGAACACTCCAATTCTTTTTTGTGTATCCACCATGGAATAGGAGGTCTAAGTGGCAAGCTGCTTATTTAGCTTATGATCACAACCATACTTTTAGGAACCTGAGGGTCCTGGTATAGGTCAATGTTCTGGCAGCCCTTCAGAGTAATGTTTTAATATTTATATAACATTTGCTTAGTGAACACTAGGAAAAATCCATTTCATTTCAAAACCTGAATATTGCATTAAATTAAAAAAAGAATTTGTCAGATGCACTCACTGGAACATACTAGTATATAAAATTGTCATATTTCTATTGGGTGGTTTTCCATCATTCATATAGAAACATTAGTCTACTGCTAAGAACAGACATAATCCAGTCATATATTAATATTTTTCAAAACTGGTTGTTATTTTCTTTTGTGTCTTTCATGTTACCATAAAAACACCTTTCTATATATAGCCTTTCTGCTGACTATAGTGGAGTATGACTGTCATCTCCTGTAGTTGTGCTATGCAAGATTAAAAAATAAATCAACTATTTCCTTGTTAGAACATTCTCTGTAAATTGACTTCTCAGCTGAATTCTCATAAATACAATTTCCTTTTAATATCTGTAACTGATGTCTTGAAGATCCCTCAAATTTTGCATGGCCAAATAAGAATTCTTGATTTCTAACTCACCTCAAATCTCAAAATCACTAATCCCCATCTCAGCCGAGTTACACCATTGACACAACTAATCAAACCAGAAACCAAGAAGGAAACTCTAATTCCTCTGTTTTATTACTTTGCCTCTAATCTATCTGCAAGCATTGGGACCTCTACCTCACAATATTTATTTCACTATGCTTTGTTTCCCCCCACATCCCATTCTGCTATTTTATTTTAGTGTACTATCTACCATTTGTCAACTATGTAAAATGGTGCCATTATGGCTGTTGTAAGACAAAAAACATCTCATGTCATTCCTTGCTTATATTTAATCAGTAGTATTAAGAGCTTTGACTTTGGGGCCTGTATCTGTCTCACCTATTTCTGGGGTATTCTCTCTCTTGAATACTGTACTCTACCTATACTTCATTATGAGTACAAATTAAATTCCTTCCTGTTTCCAGAAATTTCTTGAGAGTAGAATGATTTTTGTTGTGTTCATTGTTCTGTGGACAACCTGGCAAAATAAATGGTGCCTGTTACTCAATTACTCCTTTGTCTTACACACTCAGAAATACACAGATACCCTTATTACGTGCACGAACTCCACAACAACCATGAATGAATCCCAAAAGTATTCATCCAAAATAATTGCAGGTGCTACTAGATATTCTTAGTTTGGTGTTTTCCCTAAGGCAAATACTGCAACATGGAGTTGTTTGTAGTTGGTTTATTTGGGAGTTAATCACAAGAAGCTATAATGAGAAAATGAAACATATTGAACAGGTTAGGAGAAAATACCAAAAATCATTCATTCATGAACAAACTAGTTCTTTCTGAGGGCAACTGAGGTAAAAAAGCTGCAGAGAATCATCTGAATAACTTTGCAAAAAGTGCTCGGAATTTCACCATAAACAGAGACTGGCCCATTTATTTACTAATGCCTCTCTTTCTGGCCACCATGCAGTGCCATTCTTCTGCCCTATGCTCTCTACTCTAACGCACAGTACTGTCATAGACCCAAAGGCAAAAGTACCAAGAAACTGTAAGTAGAAACCTCTGTGTCAGTGAGCCAAAATAAACCCTTTCTTATAATTAGTTATCAGGTATTTTGTCATGTGATGAAAGCTGATTAACACAATGTCCCCATAGGTTTATATTTCTATGCAGTTTTAGGCTGTACATGTGGAAAAACTCAGAAGCTTTCTATGACTTCAGAAAGATTCCTGGAATAAACACAAACAACAACAATAACCGAGCAAAATAGATGGTTGGCAGGCACTTGAGAAGGGAGATGGGCTATATCTATCTGTATTCTAATACTGCCCACCAGAGCTTTGAATTAAATCAGTTAGCCTGAAGGAACGTGGCCTATGGCATAAAAGTAACCAGCGAGAGTGTATCCCTTTGTACTATCAGGATCTATTGACACCCCATTCAGTACACTGTTTCTTCAAGGCTATTCTGGCTCTCATTTGTTCAATGTGGTATTCACCTCTTCTCTCTAAAAACAAATAATATGGAGGTCAGTGAAACAAGCTATGGTGTCCACTGCTATAGTTTTTACTAAAGTGATAATTCATTATATCCTTTATCTATCATCACATGACATTTTTTTCACCTTTGGCAAATGTGTTAGCTCAGCCAGATGACTTGCCTGGTGGTGTGACAGACCTTCATTAAGAAGTATCCTAATCCATTTTTCTTAGCCTTGTCAAGTTGCAGTGCTGCTATTTCCTGCTTATTGTTATCATTAGGCATGGAAAGACCAAAGACTTTATATGAATTTTTGAACTGTTGCAATTTTACCAAGTTATATAGTAGCAACCCTATTGCCTCAATATGATCAAAATCAATTATACTGGCCAGTACAGTAACTCATTTATGTGTTCATAACATACTGTCATGAAGAACTACAGTGGTCTTTCAAGTTCAGTGCAAATCCTAATCTACCCACAAGTGGAAACATCTTGCCCCTTCAATGTTACACCAATAAACCAGCATACCTAGAGTGATAGCAACAGGAAGGACTAATTACATACCTAAAGGGATGGGTACAGTAAGGACAAATTGTTAAATCCAGTGCTGGTTATATCCTTGAAGGAGGGTGACATATTGTTGGACACTGCTGCTAAGTTAGTCATTTAGCAATAGTATCCTTGGTGCGGAGTCCTGCTATTGAACCAATAGTCATGCCTTCTGGTCTTCCACTGTGTCTACTCCATTGTTAAGGGTATTGCATGAGTGGTCTCTCAGCTAGAATGTTGGCAATTTGAGGATGGTGAGGTTTAAAATACTTATCCTTTTAAAGGGAAAAAAAGCTGAGTAAAAACAAAACTATGGAAAAAATTAGGATCTGCAAAGATCCTACTTAGTCTTTTGAGCAGCTCCCCTTCAATTGATTATAGTTCTTGAGCCAAAAGAATAAGAAGAAGGAGAAGTAAATTTCTTATTCGGAAACCATTTCTACATTCAGAAAATATATTAGGTGAAAAGTAAAAATCAGGAAATAATTAAATATTGGATAATTAATATTTTTTGAGAAAACAATATGATTCAAATTTTACTATGTTCCTAATTACTACATTTTTACATTTTATATCATGTTCAAATTACCTTTTAAAATTAGCATTAATATCACCATTTTAAAAATAAAGTAATTGAAGTCTATTTGAATTTCCCAACAAACCTGAGATTGTTAGAATAAAAAGAGACCTCTGTAGGGGACAGAATTTTACTTTTTCCTCATGCAAGGTTCATGGGTAACATCCCTATAATAAAGAACAAGTTAACAACAGAAAGACATAAAGATTTCTTTAGTGACAAATTTGTATGACATGAGAGTCTTCAGCAATGAAGAATCAAACCCAGGGAAAACTTATTTTTATGGACAATTGTACAGAAGGGTGATTGGACAGAAAATGGAAATGACATAATGATAATGAAATGGGAGAACTTTGTAAAATCTGCTAGTTCAGACTCTTGACCTCTGGATATAGGGCAGGATACCCCTGAATGCTAAGACCTGCTGTCAGGAGAAGCAGGAGGGAGGTCAGGGACCCATCTTCCTGCTTTTCCTCTTTGCTCAGTATCCTTTGGCTTAACATACTCAGTATGCCAGATATTACATGTGGGGTTTTTGTGTCCTGAGCCTAGACACCTAGTTCAAACATAGAAATGTTTCATTCCAGTGCTCACACTCATCCTGAGATGAAAGAAGACAGACATAAAGGAATTTAAACTGTGCAACTCCATCTATATAATTTTATATTTTGTAAAATGCAAAGTAATGGATAATGAAAGACAGCAGCACTGAATAGAAGGGAGAAAGGAGATTTCTGGAAGTGATGGACAGATTTTGCTTATTGTGGTGATGAGTTCCTGAGTGTATATGTCTGTCAAAACTCAATCAATGGGATAGGGAAAGACAGTGGAATGAATCTGAACTAACTTTCCTAAGTACACATATGAATATACCACAGAGTATCATACCATGATGTATATCCATAAGACACTAATTACTACATGTGTGTGTGTATACATATGTACACACACATGCAAATAGCAGAAAGATCACTAAAGTAGAAGAAAGGGAATAGGATAGAAAGGAAAGAAGAAATACTGGTGTTTTACACCTTTTTGTCTGCTGTAACTAAAGGACCTGACCAGAATAATTGTAGAGAAGGAAAAGTTTATTTGGGGGTTTGTGGTTTCAGAAGTCTCAGTCAATGGACACCCAGCTCCATTCCTCAGGGTTCAAGGTGAGGCAGAACATCTTGGCAGTATGGCAGAGAGAAGTGGTTCACATGATGATCAGAAAGTAGATAGAGAAAGACTAGGCTCAGCTCACCAAATATATACCCCAAAGGCATGCCCTCAATGACCCACTTCTTCCAGCCACACCTTACATACCTTAATTACCACTCAGTTAATCCCATCAGAGGACTAAGTCACTGATTGTGTTAAGGCTCACATAACCCAATAATTTCTCCTTTAAACCTCTTGCATTGTCTCATACATGAGCTTTTGTGGGACCCCTCACATCCAAGCTGTAACAACAGGTGATTAAATTAGAGAAAATTATATTTCATGCTTTTGAAATTATGTCAAAATGAATCCTAATGTTATGTATAAATACGAGCAACCAATAATAAAAGAAAAAAACTCAACTCTATACTTTATTGCAATAGTTGTTTACATAGTTTTACATATATTATTTTTCATTAAAAATTAATGAAAAATAAAATATAAAATATAAAAATAGAATGCTCATTTTACATATACTATAAATACAAAATAGTATAAATATAATAATAAAAATTGTCCAGCAGATTTCATTTAATGATAGGTCTATCTTTTCTTCTACACATGAATATGTGTGTATATTTATAGTAACTAAACATACTAAATACACACTTGAATAGTAATTTTTATGTTCCAGCTAATTTGGTTCGTGAACACTTTAGTCCAAAAGTTGCAAGACTTGTACCTTCCGCAGAAATGTAAACATCCAGAGAAAAACATCCACAGACACAAGTTGTAAACACAAAGGTATTCCTTAACTAAAGTAGTTTAAACAACAGGGTAATATTCTCCTATCAAAATTTAAAATGTTTTTATTGGTGAAATAGACTAGTTGCTTTACTAGGAATTATAGGTGAGAAAAATAATTAGTAATTCAGCCAAAATCTAAGCAAAATATCTTGATGTAACATCTTCCGAAAACAAAAATGAGGGGACCCAAGTCTAAACACAAAAGTCATTTTTGTTTCATTATCATCTTATACTTTTAGCATAAAGATAATTTTGTACATGAAATGTTTCATTTTATGAAACACCGATGGTATAAAGTGTAAAAATCAATCCAACAAACAAACAAACAAACAAAAAAACCTTATAATGGTAATTTGCATTTTCTAAAAGCCAGAACAAAGTTCATATTTTCTGTTGAGTTGTTTTACTTGGATTATTTATGAGAAAAGCAAATGGCAATTTAGCTAAAATCTAAGCAAAAGATATTGATATAGCACTTTTTTTAGAATAAAAATTGTAAGCCAGGTGCAGTGGCATATGCTTGTAACCCCAGCAGCTCAGGAGGCTGAGGCAAGAGGTTCAAAGCCAGCTCAACAATTTATTGAGGCCTTAAGCAACTTAGCAAGACCCTGTCTCAAAATAAAAAATAATGAAAGGGCTGGAGATGTTGCTCAGTGTTTAAGCCCTCCCAGGTTCAATCTCTGGTACTAAAAAATGAATAAACAAAATAAAATAAAGATTACATAAAATTTAGTTGTTCAACAATAGAATAATAACTATGATATAGAGAACAACATCAATACTTCATTTAATGGTAAATATCAGTCCTCTTGAAGATTCTTGATAGTTACCTTCTTATTTAATATTATAAACCACTTATAGAAAATATTTTCTGATCTAATGTGGAATATAGTATGAACACTGCATTTATGCAGATTTTTTTCCAATTCATTTACTATTACAAGTGTACCTCAACCTTTCCCTTTCCTAGTTGAGAATATACTGTCTTTTCTCTCCTGCCCATTGTCCTAAGGCTTTCCCTGCTTCTCTAAGAGAGGTCTAAGAGGAGGTCATTCATTTTTAAATAATTTTTATATGGAAAGAAGTTGGAGTACTGCTGCTTAATGAATGCTCTGATTCTTACTTCCTATAATTTAGTTCTTATAAAAGAGAAGGTTCTGTTTTATTTCTTAATCAAGGATATTATTTTTCTAACACTGATGAAATTAGTTTGCAAAATAATTATGTAATTTGAGCATCATTTTTCCAAAACTTTTGGAACTAGAAATGTTTCAGATTTAGATGTTTTCAAGATTTTGGAAGATTTGTATATACATAATAAGATATGTCAATGATGGTACCCAAGTCCACACACAAAATTTACTGGGGTTTCAAAATCACCCTATATTCATAGTCCAAAAGCAATTTTATGTAATAATTTTAATAATTTTGTACATGAAAATGAGTTTCATATGGTTGAATTTCCTGTGATCTCATGAAAATGCTCAAAAAGTTTGATGTTTTGGAGTATTTGGAATATTGGATATTTGAATTAGGGACACTGCACCTCTTTAATACTATGGAAGATATTTTATTAATTGTTTCATATAGCTAAAGTATAATAAGTACTCTGGACATATAATAGTAAATTGAATAGGCAGAGCACAGTTGCACATATAGCCTAACCAGGGAAAATGAATATTAATTGAATACTGAACAAGAAGTAAATACAGTTAAAAATTTGAATTGTTAAATATATGTACAGACAACAAAAGAAAAATAGATAATTGGGATTGCATTAAAATAAAATCTTTATTACAAAGGAAACAACAGAATGAAGAGATAATCTATGGATTGAAAAATATTTGCAAACCACATATCTAATAAGGATTTAAAAGAAAAACATAAAAAATTCAAACAACTCTATGGAGAGAAAATAAATAATATGATTTTAAAAATATTCCAGTGACCTCACCAGACGTTCCAAAGAAGACATACATATGGCTCACAAGTAAATGAAAAAAATATTCAACATGACTAGTCATTAGGGAAATGAAATTAAAACTACAGTGAGACACCACCTTACACCTTTCAGAGTGGCCATTACAAAAATGATGGAATAGAGTAAGTGTTGGTAAGGATCTGGAGAAAGGCAACCCTTGCTCACTGTTGATGGGAATGTGAAATGGTACCGCCATTATGGAAAACTGGCACCTCCAAAAACTGCAAATGGAATTAAGAGTTGAAGCAGCAATGTCACCTCTGGATTTTCACCCACAAGACTTGAAACCAGTGTGGCAAAGAGGTGCCTGCTTTCCCATGTTCATTTCAGCATTATTTATAATGGACAATTTATAGTACCATCCCTAAGTTTCCATCAAGAAGAGAATGGATAAGTACATGTGTTGCAAACACTCAATGGAATACTATTTGACTTAAAAAAAAATCATTAGTGATGATGTGGCTGGAACTACAGAACATTATACCAAGTAAGACCTGCCAGGCACAAGATAACCAATGCCACATGATCTCAAGATATCTAGAACAATAAGCTCAGAAAAACAGAGAGTACAATGGAGGTTGTCAGAGCTTGAGATATGGGGAACAGAAGATGATGGTCAAAGGATACAAAGCTTCCATCAGACAGGAGAAATAAGTTTTTTTTTTTTTAGATATTTCATTCAATGTCACAAATGCAGTAATAATAATATACTGTGTGTTTCAAAAAATATCATTGTAAATTACCAATTTTTTCACCACAAAAAATAAGCATATGAGGTGATGGGTATGTTAATTAGCTTAATTAAATTATTCCATTTTATATTTATAAATCATAACATCACTTTATAACCTATAAATAAGCACAGCTATAGTTTGTCCATTTATAATTAAAAATAAAATTTTAAACAAGAAAATAGAAGCATACACAGAAAAGGCATTTTTGAAAGAACTATATATTTGTAATTATATTTCTGAATTACCCATGTGTTTGCTGTCTCCCTTTATATTTAATTTCTTAATGTTTACTTCTTAGCACACACCAAATGTTGAGTAATGTTTAGTGTCTTCTTGTCTTATATAAGTGCAGTTCTCCTTTCCCTATTCAGAAACCAAATTCTGCTGCTTCCTACTGCTGATGTGTGTCTTTCAACATAAGCTGCTTTTACCAACAGCTTTATTATTCTTCACATGATTGATGGGATCCTAGAGAGCCCACAATGTAACAAAGTACATCACTCCAATAAAGACTTATCAAGAACTTACTATGTTCAACATGCTATGCAGAAAGATTCTGAAAATTCTGAAATAAAGTCCAGAATAACTAAAACAGAGCTTATAAGCTAGTTAAGAAGTAATTACACAATTTCAATACAATATGGAAATGCTTTAAATAAGTAAAATTTCTTTGCTATTGGGGCCATAGAACATATAAAATATAGATGGGGTAGGCAGGGTTAATAACATTTTATGGGTGACTGAGTTTTGAAAGATGAGTTTAATTTTACTGTTCAAGAATATAGTATAATGGGCAAATTAAGTATAATGTACAAAGACATTCTCATAGAAAGAATAAGAGTATATTTAATGAGATACAAACTGTTCCATATGGCTAAAACAGAAAGTTGAAGATAGCAAATAGATACAGGAAGCTGTCAACTTATAGGGAACACAAATGTTATAAGAATAATTTTGACTTCTTGAGGAATACTGAGAAAATTGAATAATTTTAATCAGATGACATAACCAGTGTGGCATGTTGGAAAATGTCATGTTAGGTCACAGTGGCAATTATGAATGAATTTGAAGTAAATGAAGATTGGAGGAAAATATCATATAGCAAGCACTTGCAAGAATTTAAGTGTAAGATGATGATTTGATTGAGATATCAATGGAAAGAAGAAATCAGAGTAAATTATAATGATTGCAGTAATGATAGATAATATATATAAAGTAATCACTGTGCCAGGGTTTGTTCTAGGTGTGTATGTGTATGTGTATATTATAAGTAAGTGAATGTGTGTGTGTATACACATACACACTCACAATATATGCATTAGATGTGATTATTCTTCCCAAGTTATGGATGAGAATGATACAGAATGTATACATTAATTAGTTTGCCTAGGATTCCACAGCTGTAACATTCTGGAAATTTGCTAACAGGCATTTTTGCTTCAGAGTCCTTATTCAGTTCCACTATGCCATGTTGACTTGCTGTTGCAGTTTGAATCTGGAATGTCCCCCAGAGGCTTGTGTATAGAAGGTGTGGTCCCCAGCTGGTGGTGCTATTTGGAAAAGGTAGAAACTTTAGAAGTTGGGGCTGAGCTGGAGGAAATAGGATGCTGGAGTTGTGGTGCCCTAACCCTTCCTCTCTCTTTGTTTCCCCATGCTCCATGAGGAGAGCAATTCTGCTCTCCCACACCCTGACCTTCATGATATTCTGCCTCAGCCCAGGCCCAGAAACAACGGAGCCAAATGACCATGAACTGAAACCTCTGAAAGTGTGAGCCAAAATGAATCTTTCTTCCTTTTAAATTATTTTTGTCAGGCATTGTGTCACAGCAGCAGAAAGCTAACTAACATACTTGCTTAGTAGAAGAGATAAAGGACAGAGTCCAATCACTAATTAAAGTGAACTGTAAAGATAAGAGACTATGTGTTACACACATTGAGCATGTAGGAAAAAATATTCCATTTATTTAAGATTAGTTCATACGTGAAGGGAAAGTCTTTTTACTTAATAGACATAGGTCATAAACAGGGTATGAACCCTCTGGAGGCAATTTATTCCAACACTTAAAAATGTGTGTGATAATAAAAGAAATATTCAAAGACTTGTTTTACACATTAAAACCTATTCATGTAAATACCCTAATTGTCTGACAAGTGCACTGTTAAATATTCATACATTTTCATGAAAATAATCTACTTCTTCAAACTATATTTGCTATTGATTGTCAGAGAAATGACTCAAAAATGAAAAAAAGAATTATTTTTGTCATGCTCCTTTTTTTTTTTTTTTTTGACTATAACCAATTGATGGCTAAAGGTTAGGACGTGTTTAATTTTCCTCTAAATCCACGTCTTCCAACAGGGCACAGATACATTTCAAATGTATGTTCTGTTTGCTGATGTTCTCACAGGTGTTTTATTTTAGCCTAAAGTGCTAATGTTAGACATCATCAACACCTACAATTGAGAGGAAGACAAGCAAATGTGAAGTTCACAAAAGTAAAATATTTCTTGTAGTAAAATAACTGTACAGAGATTTAAAAAGAATGTCCAAATCTTTAAAATAGGTTGAGAACAAACTGGGCTATATTTATACAACTGTCATCTATGCTATAAACAATGACGTCATAACCTGTTTCCAGGGGCCTCTGATTCTACACCCTACCTGTGGGCTGACCTAGATTTCCTGAGCATGCCTCCTTGTGTGCTGGTTCCCCTTGCTGCTCCTCCCCAGTCTCCCAGCTTTTGTTTATTGTAATTGCCTACCTGTTTCTACTGCTTTTTCTTCCCAGGTCAGTACTTTTCAGAGCGCTAGGCTGGACATAACATGTGTTACCAAGACTCTATGCAGAGAACTGCAAAAAACACTAGCTTCCCACTGGTAGTAACTGTTTGCCATTTAATTTTAAATCTACCTCTGGCCTTCAGGACCTGTCTAAATCTGTCTGCCAAGAAGAACATTATCACCTCTTCACAGCCTTCGTCACACTCAGGAGCTGGAGGCCATGTGGATGTCGTACCCTCTCAGCCTGTCTCCTAGAAACCTAGTCTGCCTTTCTCCATTCCATTTTTTCTACTTATTTATCTATCAGAGCAGTCTTGTACAGCATGTGGTTTGTGAGAGATCCAAGCCTGGGGCTTCAATTAGAAAAGGTTGAATGAAACTAAAAGCCCTGATAACTGTAATCTTCTCTACCATTCACATCTTAGGCTCCAAGTGTGTTCAGTGTTGAATAGGTGAGGGGCCTACAGGGAAAATAAAAAGATTTGTTTAATCATGGTTGGTATGTAAAGTTAGGCAAATTCAACTACTGCCCTGCTTGCTTCACAAACAAGTTTGGGAGCAGAGCCTCCCTCACTGCTACAGTACTGCAAATGTTATCTTTTGCTGTACTTCTTTCTTTTCATTACCAATTTTCTTTTCCTTTTTAAAAAAAATTTCCTAGGGTAATATCAATAAGGACATTTACTAGATGATGCAACACTTTGAAAATAATGAGAACTTTGGGTTTTGTGAAAAATGAACCCAAGTGAAACCTACTTAGATGCTTTCAATTGTAATCTTCAAACTACACAGTAAGATGCATGGACTAGGGTAATATTTACATTATTTTTATTTTTCATTATTCTTTGTTCCCATGATTTTTAAAATTTCATGGTCAAATAATGCCATTATATGATACTGAGCTGCCACTGTTACAGCAGCCATTTCTTCTCTACCAGAAGTGAATGAAAAAATATAAAGACTTATTTAGTCCACCCACATTATGGAGGACAATCTGCTACTCAAACTCTATTAACTTTAAGTTTAATCACCTCCCCAAAACATCTTCACAGACTCATCTAGAATGATGTTTGACCAAATATCTGGTTACCATGGCCCAAATGAATTGACATAAAATTAAGCATCTTACCAACATGTACAATTCAAACATAAAAATAGCACATGTTAATTTGCCAGGAATCTTAATTACATTTATTGAAATATATGGTACAGTTAGTTTTCCCCTGAACTTATAGCCTTTTTTCTTTATGGAAGCATTTTTTGGTTATTTTATATTCTGTGGCTGTTTCAGTTCAATTCAACTAAATTAAACACATGCCCACAAGCAATATAGGGCAAAGTCAGAGCTAATATTATTCATTATCAGGAAGAAAGAAGATGTCTCTTTTTTTAATAATTTTCAACAATTTGCCAAATTGCAAAATGCATTAAAACATACTTAGATACTGTCAAAAATCCCTAACTCACTTAGACCTACTAACTTTGGCTGGATCTGGATAATTTAAATAAACTGGGGAACATATCAGTTTCTTTTATGAGATATATTTCAAATATATTTCAAATTCCCTACCCATTTTCATTTTCTGGAGACATAATGTATATTGTCTGTAAACTTTTACCTTAACAAGGAATTTATAGAGAAATAAATGCATTACCTAAATAAACAAAGCTTTTTCAGTTTTGCTTCATGCTTTTCCTGAAAAAGAAAGGTTAAAGTGGTTATGTCTAAGATCCTTCATACTCCTAGCATTTTATGGTTCCCTCAGTACCATTAAATCACATGTCAGGCCAGAGAGAAAAACTGAAAGTCAGCCTGAGGCATATGTAACAACACCTCCTTTTTATTTTTGAGGACTTTAAAAAATGTTTTGAATATGTGTTTCTGATAAACTGTTCAGAAAATTAGCAAAGTATATATTATTCCCACTGTACAATTGAGGACACTGAAGTAGCAGAACCCAGCATCATCAGCTACCACTTTTAAGGTAAAGTCATAATTAGTATCAAAGGTAAGTTCCATCTCTGAGGTTATTAAAACTATAGAAGATTTAGTTACTCTGACAGTGTGAGATTATTTATATAAGCTCTTTCCTGGTATTTACACTGAATGGTTTGTATATTTAAGATATTGCCAAAGTGATTTCTCCTTTATCATTGCTAAACTATCAGTTACATTGTGTAACAAACTTATTTGTAGCTATTCTCAAAAAGATTAGTCAGTGATGGATATTCAAGATTTTATAAAAATATGTAACATTTTATTTTGTCATGTTCTCATGCCACTGATATGATCAGGTTGACCTCTGCAGAATTAAGGAATATTAGGATCACTTTTTATTAAAGAATTAATGGTTATGAAATACATACTAGTGAATATTCACTTGAAAATTTAGGCCAAAGTATATGGAAGAAATTGTTTTAAATAATGATTATTTTTAGCTTAATAATTTTTATTAATAGAAAATGTAACAAGTTGAGAACTCATAAGTAGATAAACAAATTATGCTTAGGGTTAAAGCACTTTAGAAAATGATAGCATTTGGTTATATGGGGCCCTTAGTAGAGTATCCTCTTATAAGGAAATGCCCATTAAAGTCTTTTAACTTTTATCCAGAACCATATAATGTCAGTTATCTATGTTACTTTTTCTTGTACCTTCTACATAGACTTTAGATTTATATTTTCATCTAAGAAGAGAATAGGAATAAAAGAACAAGAATTTCCTGAAATCTTGCATTTAGAGATCATAATATGTCTTTAAATATTATTTAAGGATATATGTGTCATATCAAGTAAAAGATTCTAGTTTATTTTAAATCATTCTTCCAGTGTTGAAGCACTTCTGGCTCAGTCACTAATACCTCTGTTCAATCAGGGACCACAGAATTCATATGATCACGTTGTTGGAAAGCACTCACAAATCCTGTAAACCACACATTTAAAATTTAAAATGACTAAATAATGATCAAAATTAATTTAGTAACACACAGATTTACAGAAAACCCAATAATATCAGGTCATCATTCACCTTCATGCTCATTACCTGAACACTCACCATCACTGAGCTTCCTATAGAATTAATATCAGATCCTCCTCCACCTGAAACCTTCCAGAATGGAGTTCACAATTTCTGATTAGAGAAATCTCTTTACTCACGAATTTCTTTTTTTTTTATTTTTTATTTTTACAGACTATATTTTGATTCACTGTACACAAATGGGGTGCAACTTTTCATTTCTATGGTGTAGATTCACACCGTGTGTGTAATCACACATGTACATAGGGTAATGATGTCTATCTCATTCCACTGTGTTTCCTACCCCTGACCCTCCCCCCCTCTCATTTCTATCTACACAATCCAAAGTTCTTCCATTCTTCTCTTACCCCCCACCACCCTGACCTCCATTATGTATCATCATTCACTTATCAGAGAAAACATTTGGCCTTTGATTTTTTTGGGATTGACTTGTTTCACTTAGCATGATATTCTCTAATTCCATCCATTTACCAGCAAAGGCCATGATTTTATTCTTCTTTATGGCTGAATTCCATTGTGTATATACCACAGTTTCTTTATCCATTCATCAAATGAAGGGCATCTAGGTTGGTTCCACAAAGTAGCTATTGTGATTTGAGCAACTATAAACATTGATGTGGCTGTGTTACTGCAGTATGCTTATTTTAAGTCCTTTAGGTATAAGCCCAGGAGTGGGATAACTGGGTCAAAATGTGGGTCTATTCAAGTTTTCTGAGGCATCTCCATACTGCTTTCCAGAGTGGCTGCACTTATTTGCAACTCCACCAGCAATGTACAAGTGTACCTTTTCCCCCACATCTATACCAACACCTATTATTGCTTGTGTTCTTGATAATTGTTCCATTCTAATTGGAGTGAGATGAAATCTTAAGGTGGTTTTAATTTGCATTTCTCTAATTACTAGAGATGATGATCACTTTTTCATATATTTGTTAATCACCTGTGTATCTTCTTCTGTGAAGTGTCTGCCCAATTCCTTTGCCCATTTATTGATTGGGTTCTTTGTATTTATGGTGTAAAGTTTTTTAAATTCCTTATAAATTTTGGAGATTAGTGCTCTATGTGAAGTGTGTATGGCATAGTTTTTTCCCACTCTGTAGGCTCTCTGTTCATATTTCCATTGCTGAGAAAAAAAAAATTTTAGTTTGATTCCATCCAATTTATTGATCCTTGCTTTCATTTCTTGAGCTTTAAGACTTATTAAGGAATTCTGGTCCTATGCCAATGTGATGAAGATTTAGACCTACTTCTTCTATTTGGTGCAGGGTCTCTGGTCTAATTCCTTGATCCTTGATCCATTATGAGTTGAGTTTTGTGCAGAGTGAGAGATAGAGATTTAATTTCATTTACTGCATACGAATTTCCAGTTTTCCCAGCACCATTTGTTGAAGAGGCTATCTTTTCTCCATTGTGTTTTTGGCACCTTTGTCTAGTATGAGGTAACTGTACTTACGTGGGTTTTTCTCTCGTCTTCTATTCTGTACCATTGGTCTACCTGGCTATTTTGGTGCCAATACATGCCATTTTTGTTACTATTGCTCTATAGTAGAGTTTAAGACCTTGTATTATGATACTTCCTGGATCACTCTTCCTGCTCAGGATTGCTTTGACTATTCTGGGTCTCTTATCATTCCAGATGAATTTCATGATTGCTTTCTCCATTTCTATGAGGAACATCATTGGGATTTTAATTGGAATTGCATTGAATTTTTATGGCACCTTTGGTAGTATGGCCATTTTGACAATATTTATTCTGCCAATCCAAGAACATGGGAGACATTTCAATCTTCTAAGGTTTTCTTCAATTTCTTTCTTTAGCGTTCCGTAGTTTTCATTGTAGAGGTCTTTCACCTCTTTTGTTAGATTGATTCCCATGTATTTTATTTTTGTTGAGGATATTGTGAATGGAGTGGCTTTCCTAATTTATCTTTCAGAGGATTTATCACTTATGAGTAAAAATGCATTAGATTTATGTGTGTTGATTTTATATCCTGCTGTTTTACTGAATTCATTTATTAGTTCTGGAAGTTTTCTGGTAGAGTTGTTTCAATCCTCTAAGTGTAGAATCATGTGGTCAGCAAACAGTGACAACTTGAGTTCTTCTTTTCCTGTTTGTATCCTTTTAATTTCTTTGGTCTGTCTGATTGCTCTGGCTAGTGTTTCAAGGACAATGTTGAACAGAAGTGGTGAAAGAGGACATCCCTGACTTTTTCCAGATTTTAGAGGGAATACTTTCAGTTTTTCTCCACGTAGAATGATGTTGGTATGTGCTTAGCATAGATAGCATTTACAATGTTGAGGTATGTCCACACTATCCCTATTTTTTCTAGTGTTTTGAGCATGAAGAGTACTGTATGTTAACAAATGCTTTCTCAGCATCTACTGAAATAATCATATGATTCTTAACTTTAAGTCTATTGATATGATGAATTATATTTATTGATTTCCGGATGTTGAACTAATCTGGCATACCTGGGAGGAATCCCACTTGATCATGGTGCACTATCTTTTTAATATGTTTTATTTAGTAAGGGATTTGCTAAAATTTTGTTAAGGATTTTTGTGTCTATGTTCATTAGGGATATTGGTCTAAAATTTTCTCTCCTTCGTGCATCTTTGTCTGGTTTCAGTATCAGAGTGATATTAGCTTCATAGAATGAGTTTGTAAGGTTTCCCTCCTTTTCTATTTCATGGAATTCTTTGAGGAGTATTGGTATTAGCTCTTTTTTGAAGGTCTTGTAGAACTCGTGAGAATCCATCTGGTCCCAGGCTTTCCTTTGTTGGTAGGCTTTATTTGGCTTATTCTGTTTCATTGCTTGAAATTCATCTATTCAAATTGTGTATGTCCTCCTTATTCAGTTTAGGAGGATAATATGTCTCTAAAAATTTGTTAATGTCTTCAAAATTTTCTATTTTGTTGGAGTAGAGATTTTCAAAGTAACTTCTAAGTGTGTTTTATGTATTTCAAATGTGTTTGCCATGATATTTCCTTTTTCATCATGAATTTAAGTAATTTGAGTTTTCTTCTCCTTTTCTTCATTAGTGTGGCTAAGGGTTTATTAGTTTTGTTTTTCTTTTTCAAAGAACCAACCTTTTGTTTTGTCAGTTTTTCAAATTGTTTCTTTTGTTTCAATTTCATTGATTTCAGCTCTGATTTTAATTATTTCCTATCTTCAACTACTTTTGGTATTGATCTGTTCTTCTTTTTCTAGGTCTTTGAGATGTAATGTTAGATCATTTAATTGTTGACTTTTTCTTCTTTTATTGAATGTGCTCCATGCAATGAATTTTCCTCTTAGTACTGTTTTCATAGTGACCCAAAGATTTTGATATGTTGTATCCCTTGTTCTTGTTTACATCTAAGAATTTTTTTATCTGCTTCCTGAGGTCTTCTCAGCATATTATTTAGTCTCCATGTCTTGGAGTAGTTTCTGTTTTTCATTTTAGCATTGATTTCTAATTTCATTCCATTATGATTTGATAGAATGCAAGATAGCATGTCTAACTTTTTCTATATGCTAAGAGTAGCTTTGTGGCATAACGTATGGTCTATTTTAGAGAAGGATCCATGTGCTGCTGAGAAGAAAGTGTATTTGCTCACTGATGAATGGAATATTCTATATATGTCTGTTAAATCTAAATTATTGATTGTGTTATTGATTTCTATGGTTTATTTGTTCAATTTCTGTTTGGAAGATCTATCCATTGGTGAGAGAGATGTGTTAAAGTCATCCAGTATTATTGTGTTTTGGTCTATTTGTTCCCTGGAATGGAGATGGATTTGTTTGATGTCCATGGATGTGCCATTTTTGGGGGCTTAAATATTTACAATCAATATGTCTTGCTGGTTTGCTTCCCTGAAGCAGTATGAAATGTCCTTCTTTATCCCTTCTGACTAATTTTGACTTGAAGTCCACCTTGTGATATGAGGATTGAGACTCCCACTTTTAACTGAGCCCATATATGTGGTATGTTTTTTGCCATCCTTCATCTTTAGTCTGTGTATGTCTTTTTCTATGAGATGAGTCTCTTAAAGGGAGCATATTGTTGGGTCTTTCTTTTCAATCCAATCTGCCAGTCTATGTCTTTTGATTAATGAGTCTAGGCCATTAACACTCAGAGTTATTATTGAGATATGATTTGTATTCTTGATCTTTTTGGCTTATTTTCTGTTTTTACTTGACTTGGTTTCTCCTTTGATTGGCTTTTCCTTTAGTGTAGTTCATCCCTTTGCTGACTTTCATTGTTATTTTTCACTTCCTCTTCATGGAATATTTTGCTGAGAATGTCCTGTAGTGCAGGCTTTCTATTTGTAAATTCTCTTAACTTTTGTTTATCATGGAAGGATTTTATTTCATCATCAAATCTGAAGGTAAGTTTTGTTGGGTATAAGATTCTTGGTTGGTATCCATGTTCTTTCAGAGCTTGAAATATGTTGTTCCAAGCCCTTCTAGCTTTTATGGTCTGGGCTGAGAAATCTGGTAGCTGTATTGATTTCTCCTTGTAGGTAATCTGATGCTTTTCTCTTGCAGCCTTTAAAATCCTGTCTTTATTTTGTATGTTAGGCATTTTCTTTAAAATGTGCCTTGGTGTGAATCTGTTGTAATTTTGTGCATTATGCCTCTTGTGTTTGATTTTTTCATTTCATTCTTAAGGTTTGGGAAAAATTATGATAAAATTCTGATATTATTTCATTGAATAGGTTGTTCATTCCTTTGGTTGGTATCACTGTGCCTTCCTCAATCCCAAATATTCTTAAATTTGGTCATTTCATGATATCCCATAATTCTTGGAGCTTCCATTCATGATTTCTTACCATCTTCTCTGATCAAGCTTTTTTTCAACCTTAAATATTTTGTCTTCATTGTCTGAGATTCTGTGTTCCAAGTGATCTATTCTGTTCATGATGCTTTCTATTGAGTTTTTAATTTGGTTTATTGTTTCCTTCATTTCAAGGATTTCTGTTTGTTTGTTTTTTTTTTTCAGAATCTCTATCTTTTTATTGAAATGCTCTTTTGCCTCCTGCATTTGCTCTTTTAATTGCTTTTTTGAGTGATCATTCATTTCCTGCATTTACTCTCTTATCTTATCCTTTGCTTTATGGATCATTTTAATTATGTACATTCTAAACTCCTTTTCTGACATTTCTACTGCTATGCTGTCATTGGATTCTATTAAAATAGCATCTTGTTTTGTTTGGGACACTTTCTTCCTTTTGTTTTTTCTTGTTGTTTCTGTATCTTCCCCTCTAGCAGTGAGAATCTGAGGTATTGCAGATTTTCCCCTTAGGCTTATTGTGACCCTGCAGGTTTTCAATACCTCTCCTTTAAGGGGAGATCAATATTAGCAGCACCCAATGCAAACAATATGCAGCCCTAAACTAGATGGTCCCTATGAAGATGTTAATAGTATTGTAATAAACAGGATGTGTTTGATTTTTACCTACAGTATAGCCAATAGTCTTGCAATGAAGTCTACAATTTCTAATGGTGGACAAACAGGATGGGGAGGGGTGTAGGATGTAACTGTTAATGAGATAAAAAGTGAGTATATAGAAGTACTACATAATGGGAAGTGAGAGCGGGATCCAAAGAAGTTTGTTGTTAGCATGAGAAAAGAGAGAAAGAGAGTCTGTGGAATCAGGTAAATAAAAGGAAAATAGAGTGAGAAAAAAAATAAAGAAATAAAAAATTTTAAAAAATCTATGGTGTAACAGTTATATAATATTCAAACCTCCCAGTCTTCAGTATCTTGATGCAAGAGAGTTACCTGACAAAGAACTTCCTGTCTCCAGCAGGCATCTCAGGATGGGAGTTGCCCCACCCAAAGATAGCGGCTTCCCTTTTGAGGTTAATCCAAGCTAGCTGCACCAGCTTCTGAACATGTTGGAAGATGGAAGCCTCAGTGTAGGCACTGGGGTCTTAAAGCATAGCATGGTCTTGAGTGAGGGTCTCACTCACTAATTTCTTCACTGATGTTTCACTTACTGTCTTGCTTTAAGTGAAAGCAAATAATGTCTTCTAAGAATTATCAATTCCCCCTTCCACTGTGGTATTCAATAGGTTTTTGATCTTCCTATTCCTCAGCCCACCTTTTTTCCTGGAGATAAGGTGGAGACTTTGTTCACATGGACACATCCCACTCATTGTTTCTGGGCTTCTCTAAAGCCCTTCCATGTATTTGAATTTCAGAATAGTAAACAACTTACCAAGTTTTGCAGTCCTTTGCAAAATTCACATTTCAACCCTACTTCTTCAATTCTATAGCCAATACTTTTCAAATCCTTTTTTCTTTCTTTCTTTTTTTTTTGGTACTGGATGTTGAACTCAGTAGTGCTAAACCACTGACTATGCCCACAGTCATTTTATTTTCATATTTTGAGGCAGGGTCTCACTAAGTTTCTTAGGGCCTCACTAAATTTCTGAAGCTGGTCTTGAACTTGCAATTCTGCCTCAGTCTCCCAAGCTGCTGAGATTATATGCATGCACCACCACACCCAGCTACTTTTTCTTTTTTTCCAAGCAATATTACCATTTATTTTTTATGATTCTCGTAACTTGGCAGATTACATTTCTAGTACCATCTACCTTCTCAACTCAGACACTTTTCTAATGAAACACCAAATAATTTTAATCCACCACAATCTTTAGTCTTTTAGCTCTACCAATTTCTCATTGACTTTTTTCTCCCATGACCTCAATTCACTCTGTGTCTGTTTATATAGGCTTATCTTGAATGAAGCATCGTTTAGCATTCTATTATATACTCTTTCATCTCTTTAGAAAATCGTTTTTTCTTTTGTCCATAACTGACAAAACTCTAATTCTCTATTTCATATCTTCATCTAAAAAGTTTAATATGTGTGTATAAAGATAGAACTACATTGACTATTGTGAATTTTAATTGATAATCACTAATGTCAAGTGGACCCTTGGTGTTGTCTAGTAAAACTGTTAATTTTACCCACCCAATTTACTCTCTTTCTCTCCTCAATGACTGTTTTGTACCTCCTTTCTTCTTAGACCTCACATTCTTTATTTCTCTTTCAATCAATGATCTCAATTTCACTGGGCAAATCTATCAGAAGAAAATACCCTCCACTCTTACCAATAAAACTGCCAACTGCCCCACACTTGTCTTCCCCAATTTTTCAAAAAATAAATAGCCAGACTCCTATCAAGGGACACACTTTCCTTGTATTCTCTGCATTTCCCTTTTTCTCACCTATTTATGAACTCCATTGGAAATCATCTGCTTTTCCTCCCAAATCATTACTTATCCCTCTCTGCACTCATCAGCATACATCAACGTTTCTCACAATTTCACACTCTACATTGCTCTCAATTCACCTCTAACTGCTTTCACATATCTTCCAAAACAAAATATATACATAGCATTTTTATGAAGTTCAGTATAAACAAAACAATCTGTATTTATATCCTAACACTGTAATGGCCTATAGAGATGACAGCTCCATTTTGCCAACTGATCAAGCACCAAATTCTGACTTTTTTGTCACACTCCACATGCAAGTTTTCAGCAAGAATTTTGGATTTAATTTTACAAATATCTAAAATCTGACAATTTCTCTTTGTATCACTACTAACCAAATTCAAGTCATCAGCATTTATCATATAGATGATTGCAATAACCTTTTCCCCTCCACAATTCACACAAGAATGGCCTTTAAAACATGTTTTAGATAGTGACTTCTTGAATCTCTTCAATGGCTTCTCATCTCAGGTAGAGTAAATTTCAAAACTTCATGTGATCTACCTCATCCATACTTCTTCTTTATCTCTTTGACCCCATCTCCTATCAGTATCCTTATTCAGCCATAGTAGTTTCCTTTCTGTTGTTTGAACATATAAACACATTTCATCTCACAGCTCTTGCATTTTTTCAATCTATCTGATGGAACTACTCCTCCAACCTAGAGGAATTTAACTCATTTCTTTATTTTCTACTTGTTACCAAAAACTTCCAGGGAAAAAACAAAAACAGACATTTACTTACTACCCCATCTAAAGCAATACTCCACTCATTACTCACCACCTTCTTACTCTGACTTTTCTTCACTTATCTCCATTATCACCACACAAAATAGCACATATATAGTGAGCATTTAAGTCTGCATGTATTTATCATCTATTGCTCTTTGTCACTCCATGAAGAATACAAATATTCTGAAAGCAATGTTTTACTACTATATCCTGATAAACATTAAAATTCCAATAGAAATTTCATTGCATGAATAAGTTCACAAATAAATGAATTTATTGAAAGCTATTCTGAGGCCACATTGTGATTTAGTAAAAAAGATTATGGGTGTTTATTAGAAAAGCTTGCAGCAAAATGTCAGTTTTTCTTCTATTTTGGAGGAGTAGTAATGAAACTTATTTTGACTACACTAAATATTTTAAAAATGGGAGATTTGAGATGAAAGATTGGAGGAAGGCTGCATATCCAGTTGCTCCATGGCTCAGAATCCTAGCTGTAGGAGTACTGCTTCTCAGTAACGAAAGTTAAAGAGGGAATGCACTGAAATTCAATATCAGAGAGTCAGAGACTCTTGGAAACTAAGAAATCTGTACATTGACTAAAGGACAAGAAAGTAACATCAGAGTCAAGCCAGTTGAAGCATCAGCAGTGATGCTGGTTAGCCAGAGAGTAGTGATAACACAAACAGAAAGAGAAACAAAATGGGAAAAGTTGTCATGGCAAAATCTATAGAACTGAAAAGCAAACTGGACTGAACTGATCCAGCTTCCCAGCTAAATGGTGTTTGAAAAATGTTCTGTATTTCTTACCTCATAAGTGGAGAGCCGAGACCAGAGTCAACCTTAAGAGGCCATACTGCAGGAGCCTGGGATATCATAGCAAACAGTACGATGTGGCCTGGGGTATACCTAGCAGAACATGATGAAGTAGGCATGGAGATTAGTGTTCCATGTGGATGCAAGTCAGAGATATGGAGGGGAGGACAACTTGATTTCCTTTTGAGTTTGGCATCTCACATGATCAGCTAAACACAGTTGGAAACTGAACATGCAGGCATGATTACACACTCAGGGACTAAACCTGGGAAGGCTATATTCATTTGCAGCTGAGTGTGTGAGACCTATGGAGGGTTGGCTCCTCTGCCCAAAGAATAGACTTCTCAGGAAGCTCCTAAAATCCAGAATCCCAGTACGTATTGACATTTGCTTTGCCCTAGAGGTGTGTAGAACTAATCTCTCCAGAACAGATATCACCAAAGTCCCTAAGGCCTGATTAGAGCTAAGTTCAAGCAATGGAAACAGCTTCAACATGTTGTAGCTGCACATGTTGGTATGTGGATGGCATAGTCATCATTTGATGTTTAACACCAGATCTATTTCATGACAATTTACTGTTTTTGTTGTTTGTAATTGATGATCTCACTTTTAACTCTGCAGTAGCTCCACCTTGGGAATGCATAGATTTCCTTTGTCTAGGAAAAACTCCAACTAACAGTACTTCACACTCCATCATACTTCATGCTGGTGAGAAATTGAGAGCTATTTCAACCAGCTTCAATGTTAGGCTACTACAGCTGGTAGCTTGGTTAATAACACAAGAAGTGTTTAACTACCACCAACCCTGTGTGAGTTCTTGCTGTGCCAATTGGTTATTAGTTTATGGATATATATATATATATATATATATATATATATATACACATATATATAATATATAACACACATGTATATAATAAATAAAAAATATATGTAAATAAAATATATACACTTTCTTATTTCTATATATATTCATAAATATAGTTTTTTAATAAAGGTTATTTTTCTTTGTCTTGTACTTTGACAGTAAGGGTTTTTGGTTTATTTATTTGGGTTTTCTTTTCTTTTCCTTTGACTTGCTTCTCTTTCTCTCCTTTCTTCTCCTGTTAATAGTCAAATTCTCTTATTTTCATCACTTCTTTTATTTCCTTTGCACTATAATTTTCATCCTCCTTCTTTATAGCTATCACTTGCTACACCTCTTCTGCTTTCTCTCTGTTCTCATTTTGAACATTCTAAACTTCCTCTGCCTTCCTATGACATTTTCCTTTCTCTTAATGAACTGTATTTTTACTATCTTTTAGAACTGTTTGTTTTACATAACTCCTGTCCATACTATTCATGTGGTTGAAGTTAGTACTACAGATGGTACTATTGATATCTGTGGCTTACTTCAATGTCAGATCTAGTTCATAATTACTTTTCATTTTTGCTGTTGGAATTGTTCACCCCATCATTGCTGTCATTGTGATAATTAGTTTTGTAGATCTCATAGTGGGCACCGGGTATTTACTTCAATGCTGTGTATGGCTTCTGTGGTTACTATTGTTTGTTTCTCCCTTTTTGGGGTGGTTCTGGGAATCTAACAATAAACTACAAGTTTGCAGGCTGGGGACTCTGCTGTTGAGCTTAACCTAGGAAAGAGGTAGGACATCTTCTGCCACCCACAAATTATTCATGCTCAAGCTTCAGCAATACTTTAATACAGAACATAGTAGACCCTTAAACTAATGGCCAAGCCTCATGTAGGAACTATTGAGGATCAGGGCTGATATCTCACTCATGGACATCTCCTCCTACAATAAAAACAGAATTAACCTAAAGACTGTGGACACCACACCTATGCTCTCAATCTAGATTACTCACATATTACTTTACATTTTAGAGAATTATTAAATAAAGAAGAGCAATAAGAGAGTGTTTTAAACAACATAATTGCCAAATCTACAAAGACAGCACCATTATTTTCAGGCCTACGAGAAAAGTGCAATCCTTAAGATCTGATACAATATGTACTGTATCAAAATATACTAAATATAACCAAAGGGAAAAGTATACTACAAAACCCATTGGTAAGCTGAGCTTAGGCCCAACCATCAAGCCCACCATCTCCAGCACTAGCACAGGCTCATGCCCCAGCCTGCCCTCACCAGTGCCGAAGTCCGTGCCCCAGCCAGTGCACCCATGCCCTGGTGCCGTCACATGCCCAAGCTGTGGCTGACCATCCATCAACATGAGGGCCACCTTTGCCCACAAGCATTGATTATTATTCCCATCCTGGAGGTAGTAGGACAGTACCCTTCTTGGGACACAGCATTATCAAGTTCTTCTGATTGCTGAAGAATGGGAGATGTGAACAGTACAGTATAATTTTATTGCAGAATTTTTTAAAATACTAGTATTACTATGCTTATTCCTATTATACCTACTATATTCCTACTTTTTTCTTTTATTGATATTTTTCTCACTATATTTTCTCTTACATATCTGTTTCCTTGAAGACTCTCCCATTTCTTATGCTAACAAACTATTTTCTTTAATTCTGATTTCACTATTCCTATGAAATAGTACCTCTATGGACTCACTTCTTATCTCATTAACATTATATCCTACACCCTCCTCATCCTCTTTGTCCACCACTAGAAATTGTGGTCCTAATTGCAAACCGATTGGTTATGCTGTAGATAATAATTTGAACTCATCATCTCTGTTTATTAAGACAACATGGCTAATAACTTAATAGGGACTCTTTGGATTAAGGGTGCATATTGCTTGTATCGTATGCTGCTAATATTGATCTCTCACTTCAAGGTGAGGTATTGGAAACCTGCAGGCACACTATAAGTCTATGGGGGGGAAACTGTAATACCTCAGATTCACACTGCTAGAGGGGAAGATAGATGAACAACATGAGAAAACAAGGGAAGAAAGTGTCCCAAACAAACCAAGATTCTTCACTAATAGAATCCAATGACAGCATGGCAGAAGAAATGTCAGAAAGGGAGTTCAGAATTTACATAATTAAAATGATCCGAGAAGCAAATGATGAGTTAAGAGAGCAAATGCAGGCAATGAATGATTGCACCAGTAATCAGATAAAAGAGCAAATGCAGGAAGCAAAAGATCATTTCAATAGAGATAGGGATTCTGATAAAAAACCAAACAGAAATCCTTGAAGTGAAGGAAACAATAAGCCAAATTAAAAACTCAATAGAAAGCATAACCAACAGGCTAGATCATTTGGAAGACAAAAACTCAGACAATGAATACAAAATATTGAATCTTGAAAACAAAGTTGACCAAATAGAGATGGTAAGGAATCACAAATGGAACCTCCAAGAATTACGGGATATCATGAAAAGACCAAATTTAAGAATAATTGGGATTGAGGAAGATACAGAGATACAAACCAAAGGAAAGAATAATCTATTCAATGAAATAATATCAGAAAATTTCCCACATCTGAAGAATGAAATGGAAAGTCAAATACAAGAGGCTTACAGAACACCAAATGTACAAAATTACAGCAGATCCACACCAAGGCACATTATAATGAAAATACCTCACATACAAAATAAAGATAGATTTTAAAGACCATGAGAGAAAAGTATCAGATTTCATACAGAGGGAAACCAATATGGATAACAGAAGATTTCTCAGCAGAGACCCTAAAAGATAGAAGAACCTGTGATAACTTATTTCAAACTCTGAAAGACAATGGATGTTAACCAAGAATTTATACCCAGCAAAATTTACCTTCAGATTTCTTGAGAAATAAAATCCTTCCATGATAAACAACAGCTAAAAGAATTTACCAAGAGAAAACCTGCACTACAGAACATTCTCAGCAAAATATTCCATGAGGAAGAAATGAAAAACAGCAATATATGCCAGCAAAGGAAGGAACTACCCTAAAGGAATAGCCAATTAAAGGTAAAACCAAGTCAAGTTAAAAGCCAAAAATAAGCCAAAATGATTGGGAATATGTGTCTTATCTCAATAACAACCCTGAATATTAATGGCCTAAATTCATCAATCAAAATACATAGACTGGCAGATTGGATTAAAAAGAAAGACCCAACACTATGAGACCTTCAAGAGACTCTTCATATAGAAAAAGATGCCCACAGAAGAAGGTGAAAGGATGAGAAAAAACATACCACACACACAGATTCAGTAAAAAAGGGGGGATTTCCATAGTCATTTCAGATAAAGTGGGATTCAAGCCAAAGTTATTCAAAAGGGATAAAGAAGGACATTTCATACTGCTTAAGGGAAGTATTAATCAGTAAGACATAACAATCATACATATTTATGCCTCAAACAATAGCACATCCATGTACATTAAACAAATCCTTCGCAATTCCAGGAACCAAAAAGACCAAAACACAATGATACTAGGTGACTTTAACACACATCTCTCAACATTGGACAGATCTTCCCCACAAAAATTGAACAAAGAAGCCATAGAACTCAATAGCACAATCAATTATTTAGACTTAACAGAAAGGTATAGAATATTCCATCCATCAGTGTGTGAATATACTTCTTAGCAGCACATGGATCCTTCTCTAAAATAATCATATTTTATACCACAAAGCTATTCTTAGCAAATACAAAAAAATAGAGATGCTACCTTGTATTCTATCATAGAATAATGGAGTGAAATTAGAAATCAATGCTAAAATAAAAAATAGAAACTACTCCAACTCTGGAGACAGAAAAATACACTATTGAATGATACATGGATAACAGAAGACATCAGGGGTGAGATAAAAAAAATTCTTTGAGGTAAACAAGAACAATGACATAACATATCAAAATCAAAATCTCTGGGACATGATGAAAGCAGTACTAAGAAGAAAATTCATTGCATGGAGCGCATTCAATAAAAGAAGAAAAAGTCAACTATTAAATGATCTAAAATTACAGCTCAAAGCCCTAGAAAAAGAAGAACCAATCACCAAAAGTAGTAGAAGTTAGGAAATAATTAAAATCAGAGCTGAAATCAATGAAATTGAAACAAAAGAAACAATTCAAAAAATTGACAAAACAAAAAGTTGGTTCATTGAAAAAAAAAGAAAACAAAATTGATAAACCCTTTGCCACACTAATAAAAAGGAGAGAGAAAACTCAAATTACTAAAATTTGAGATGAAAAAGGGACTAACACGAGAGACACTATTGAAATAAAAAACATAATTAGAAAATATTTGAAAATCTATACTCTAAGCAAATAGAAAATATTGAAGGCATCGACAGGTTTCTAGAGAAATATGATCCACCAAAACTGAATCTGGAGGACATACACAATGTAAATTGATCAATTTTAAGCAATGAAAGAGAAGAAGTCATCAAAAGTGTACAAACCATGAAAAATTCGGGACCAGATGGATTCTCGGCCGAGTTCTACAAGACCTTCAAAGAAGAACCCATTCCAATATTCCTTAAATTATTCCATGAGACAGAAGAGGATGGAACCCTTCCAAACTCACTCTATGAAGCTACTATCACCCTGACACCAAAACCAGACAAAAACACATAAAGGAAAGAAAATTTCAGACCAATATCCCTAATGAATATAGATTAAAAAATTCTTAACAAAATTTAGCAAATCCCATACTAAAATATATTAAAAAGATAGTGCACCATGATCAAGTGGATTTCATTCCAGGGATGCTAGATTAGTTCAACATCCAGAAATCCATAAATGAAATTCACCACATCAACAGGTTTAAAATTAAGAATCACATGATTTTTTCAATACATGCAGAAAAAGCATGTATTGAAAAAACTACAGCACCATTTCATGCTCAAAACACTAGAAAAAATAGTGATAGTAGAAACAAACCTCAACATTGTAAAAGCTATCTATATTAAGCCCTTGGTCAACATCATTCTAAATGGAGAAAAAGTGAAAGCATTCCCCCTTAAAACTGGAACAAGGCAAGGATGTCCTCTTTCACCACTTCTATTCAACATCATCTTGAAACTCTAGTCAGTGCAATTAGACAGAAAATCGAAAGAATGTGAATCGAAAAAGAAATCAAAAGGATGTGAATAGGAAAATAAAAACTCAAACTAACACTATTTGCCAATGACATGATTCTATATTTAAAGGAGTCAAAAAATTCCACAGAGAATTTCTAGAACATGAATGAATTCAGTAATGTAGCAGGATATAAAGTCAACACTCCAGGTTTCTCAGGATCATTTGTTGAAGAGGCTGCCTTTTCTCCATTGCATGTTTTTGGATCCTTTGTCAAGTATGAGATACCTGTATTTATGTGGGTTTGTCTCGGTGTCCTCTATTTTGTACCATTGATCTACCTGTCTATTTTGGTACCAAAACCATGCTGTTTTTGTTACTATTGCTCTGTAGTATAGTTGAAGGTCTGGTATTGTGATACCCCCTGCTTCGCTCTTCTTGCTGAGGATTGCTTTAGCAATTCTGGGTCTCTTATTCCTCCAAATGAATTTCATGATTGCTTGCTCTATTTCTATGAGGTCCGTCATTGGGATTTTAATTGGAATTGCATTGAATTTGTATAGCATTTTTGGAAGTATGGCCATTTTGACAATATTAATTCTGCCTATCCAAGAACATGGGAGATCTTTCCATCTTCTAAATGGTGCTGGGAAAACTGGAAATCCATATGCAGCTAAATGAAACTAAACCCATATCTCTCACCCTGTACAAAACTCAACTCAAAGTGGATCAAGGACCTAGAAATTAGACCAGAGACTCTGCACCTAATAGAAGAGAAAATAGGTCCAAATCTTCATCATGTTGGCCTAGGACCAGATTTCCTTAACATGACTCCCAAAGCGCAAGAAATAAAAGCAAGAATCAATGATTGGGATAGAGTCAAACTGAAAAGCTTTTTCTCAGCAAAGGAAACAATCAGCAATGTGAAGAGAGAGCCTTCAGAGTGGGAGAAAATCTTTGCTAAATGCACTTCAGATAGAGCACTAATCTCCAGAATCTACAAAGCACTCAAAAATCTTTACACCAAGAACACTAATAACCCAGTCAACAAATGGGCCAAGGAAAAGAACAGACACTTTACAGAGGAAGATCTACAAGCAATCAACAGATTTATAAAAAAATGTTCGAGCGGGGAATTTGGGTCCGGTTGGCACCATTCTACAGCTTCCCTGGCGGAGAGACTCCATCTTTACCTCTCTGAGCCCTCGGACCTAAGCCCACCCCTTTTGTGGGGACACGGCGCTGCGGCTCCAGGTGAGATTTAGCCAGGAGCGGAGCTGCTTGCAGGCTCCAGCGGGGAATTTGGGCCCGGTCGGCGCCATTCTACAGCTTCCCTGGCGGAGAGACTCCATCTTGAGCTGTCTGAGCCTTCGACCTAAGCCCACACCTTTCGTGGGGACACGGTGCTGCAGCTCCAGGGACACGAAGCTGCGGCTCCAGGGCCACGGTGCTGCATCTCCTGGTTGCCTCTGCCCAGAAACATTGATCATTCCCAACCTGGAGGTTGTGAGATAGCGGCTATCTTGGGTCACCACTTGATCAAGCACCTCTCAAACATCTGGTGAGTTGCTGGAAATCTGCAGGGACGCTCTGGGTCTTACAGGGAAGTTGCAATCCCTCTGATTTGCACTACTAGAGGGGAGGATATATGAGCAGCATGGGAAGACATGGGAAGAAAGTGTCCCAAACAAACCTGGATGGTGCATCAGGAGATCCCAAGGACAGCACGGTAGAGGGAATGACAGAAATGGAGTTCAGAATGTTCATAATTAAAATGATCCGAGAAGAGAATGAGGTGATGAGAGAGCAGATTCAGGCTATGAATAATCAACTATTAGAGCAATTTCAGGAAGCAAAAAATCATTTCAATAAAGAGATAGAAGTTCTGAGAAAAAAGCAAACAGAAATCCTTGAAGAAAACAAGGAAATGAAGGAAACAATCAACCAAGATAAAAACTCAATAGAAAGCATAATTAATAGAATAGATCACTTGGAAGACAGAACCTCAGACAATGAAGACAAAATATTTAACCTTGAAAACAAAGTCGAACAAATAGAGAAGATGGTTAGGAATCATGAACGAACCCTCCAAGAAATATGGGACATCATGAAAAGACCAAATTTAAGAGTTATTGGGATTGAGGAAGGCACAGAGATACAAACCAAGGGTATGAACAATCTGTTCAATGAAATAATATCAGAAAATTTCCCAAATATGATGAATGAGATGGAAAATCAATTACAAGAGGCCTACAGGACACCAAACGCACAGAATTTCAACAGATCCACACCAAGGCACATTATAATGAAAATACCTAACATACAAAACAAAGATAGAATTTTAAAGGCTGCGAGAGAAAAGCAGCAGATTACCTACAGGGGGAAACCAATACGGATATCAGCAGATTTCTCAGCCCAGACCCTAAAAGCAAGAAGGGCCTGGAACAACATATTTCAAGCTCTGAAAGAAAATGGATGCCAACCAAGAATCTTATATCCAGCAAAACTTACCTTCAGATATGATGATGAAATAAAATCCTTCCATGATAAACAAAAGCTTAAAGAATTCACAAAGAGAAAGCCTGCCCTACAGAACATTCTCAACAAAATATTCAAAGAGGAAGAAATGA
>JAJEJO010004423.1:0-38430 GCA_020662805.1 Glaucomys volans
ATGCCTAACATAGGAAATAAGGAAAGAATATTAAAAGTTGAAAGAGAAAAGCATCAGGTCCTATTTTAAAAGAAACCAATAAATCTCCCTTTTGACTTCTCAACTCAGATTCTAAAATCAAGGAGGGCTTGGAGCGATATAGTCCAAGTTCTGAAAGAAAACATTTGCTAGTCAAGACTGCAATATTCAGCAAAGTTATTATTCAGAATTGAAGAAGAAATTGAAACTTTCCATGAAACAGATCAAAAGAATTCATGACCACTAAGCCAGCACTACAAAAATACATAAGGACATACTACACACAGAAGAACTTAGAAAGAAACCCCAGAGTCTCAAACAGATGATAGTTTCCAGAAGAGCAGTTTAACTAAATGAAAATTAAGACTGGAAATAAACCAAAATATCAGGAAATAATAAGTATCCTTAATAACACTGAATATAAATGGTCTGTACTCTCCAGTTAAGACATAAACTGACAGAATGGATTAAAAAACAAGATATAACTATATTCTACTTGCAAGAGATTCATCTCAGAGGAAATGACAACCATGGACTGAAAGTAAAATGATGAAAATCATATTTCATAGAAATGAAGTCTGAAAACAAGCAAGGGTGGCCATTCTGATATCTGACAAAGCAGACTTCAAGCAAAAATGAATAAGAAGAGACAAAAAAAAGTCACCACTTTCTGATAAAGGAAACAAGTCAACATGAAGGATAAGGATAGAAAATATTTATGCCCCAAATTTTGGTGCACCTGATTACATTAAAAAAGACAATTTCTTGACATTAAATGCCAGATAGGCTGAATACAATAATATTGAATAATTTCAATATACCACTGTCACAAATGGAAAGGTCATCCAGACACAAAGTTAATAAAGATTCTTCTGACCCAAGTAATACTAGGAATCAAATGGATGTAACAGACATCTACGGAATGTTTCACCTCAAAATAACTGAATTTATTTTCTTCTCAGTAACTCATGGAATCTTTTCCAAAATAGACAATATTCTAGGGCACAATGTAAGTCTTAGCAAATGGAAAAAAAACTGATATAATCCAATGTATCCCATCAGATCATAATGAAATAAAATTAGAACTCAACAGCAAGAAAAATTATAGAAAACACATAAACACATTAAAATTAAACAGTACTTTAAAAATGAAGAATGGTTCATGGAAGAAATGAGAGAAGAAATGAAGAAATTCTTAAAAACAAATGAGAACAGAGATATAGCATATCAAAATCTCTGAGACAATCTGAAGGAAGTTCTAAGGGGAAAGTGTATACTATTCAAGGCCCTAGATGAAGAATAACAAACTAATTCCAAAATAGTGTAAGACAGGAAATAAGATCACAGTCCAAATTAATGAAGTTGACATTAAAAAATACAAAGTATCAATGTAACAGAGTTGTTTCTTTGAAAAGATATGAAAGACTAATAAGTCTTTAACCAAATAACCAAAAGACATAAAAGACACAAATCAATTAAATTAGAGATGAGAAAAGGGAGATCATCACAGAAAATTCTGAAATCCAGATGATCATTAGAAATCATTTGGAAAATTTATACTCCAATAAACTGAAAAATCTATACAACATTGACAAATTACTACAGAAATATGATCTGCCCAAACTAACCCAGGAAGATAAAATGTAAGCAAACGAATATGAAGCAATGAGATTGAAGCAGCAATTAAAAGCCTTCCAACAAAGAGAAGTACATGATCAAATGAATTCTCAGCCATGTTCTACGAGACTTTGAAAAAGATCTAATGCTAATATTCCTCAAATTATTCCTTTTAAATATAAGGAGAAGAAACACCTCCAAATTCAGTCTATGAAGTCAGTATAACCCTGATACCAAAATCAGACAAAGAAAGATCAAGGAAAGAAAACTACAGATCAGCATCCCTGGTTAACATAGATGTAAATAAAATATTGGCAAACCACATTCAAAAACACATTAAAAGATAGTACATCATTATCAAATGGGTTTCATTTAGGAATTCAAGGTTGGTTCAATAAGTGCAAGTCAATAAATACAATTCATCACATAAATAGAATTAAGGACAAGAATCCCATGACATATCAGTAGATATAGAAAAAAAAAAAAAACTTTGACAAAATCCAGCACCCATTCTTGTTAAAAATACTGGAGAAACTAGGAATCAAAGGACCTTATCTCAACATTATTAAGGCTATATGTGATAAGACAGATACCAATATCACCAAATAGAGAAAAACAGTAAACATTTATTTTTAAATCCAGGAAAAGACAAAGAAGTCCACTCTCACCACTTTTATCCAATATAGTTCTTGAAACTCTACTCAGAGAAATCAGGCAGAGAAAGAAATTAAAGGGATCCAAACAGAAAAAGAAGTCAAATTATTTCTGTTTGCTGATGACCTGATCCTATCTCTAAAAGACACACACACACACACACACACACACACACACACACACACAAAATCACTCCACCAGAAGACTTCTAGAGCCAATAAACAAATTCAGCAGAGTGTCATCATACAAGATGAACATTTATAATCCAACAGCTTCAATATACTCCAATATTGATTCTGCTGAGAAAGGAATCAGGAAAATTATCCCATTCACAAAACCTCAAAAGAAGAGGGGAATAAACCTAACCAAGGAGGTGAAAGACCTCTACAATGAAAACTATAAAAAACTAGAGAAAGAAATTGAAGAAGACCTTATATGATGGAAGAGTCTCCCATGTTCTTGGATAGGAAGAAATATGTCAAAATGGCCACATTATGAAAATTGTTTTATAGATACAGTGCAATTCTCACCAAAATACCAATGACATTCATCAGAGAACTGGAAAAAAAGAGTTCAAAAATTCAGTTGGAAGAATAAAGGACCCACAATAGTCAGAGCAATACAAAGCAAGAAGAGCAACACTGGAGTCATCACAATACCTGCTTTCAAATTATACTACAAAGCTAAAGAAATAAAAAGAGTATGACATTTGCATTAAAACAGACATGATAACAAATGGAATAAAATAGAATATGTAGAGACAAATCCATAGTTACAGTCATCTGATACTTGACAAAGGTGCCAAAAATATTGGAGGAAAGAGAAGCTTTTTAACAAACGTGCTGGAGAAACTGAATATTCATGTGCAGAACAATGAAACTTGATCCCTTATCTCTCACCCTGCACTAAAGTCAACTGAAAATGAATCAAAGGCATAGAATTTTTTCACTGCTAGAAAAAAAGCACAGGGACAGCATTCTAACTTACTGGTGCAGGCAACAACCTCCTAAACAAGATCACTAAGGCTTAATAAATAAAATGAAGAATAAATAATTAAAGCAGCATCAAATTAAAATGCTTCTACACAGAAAAGGAAATAAGACCATGAAGAGAGAGTCCACAGAATGGGGGAAAATCTTTGCCAAGCTAATCCTCTGACAGGCGATTAATATCCAGAATATATAAAGAACTCAAAAGACCTAACACCCAAAAAACAACCTTATCAAAAAAATAGGCAAAGGCCAAGGAGTGGGATAGCTGGGTCAAATGGTGGATCCATTCTAAGTTTTCTAAGGAATCTGCACACTGCTTTACAGAGTGGCTTCACTAATTTGCAACCCCACCAGCAATGTATGAGTGTACCTTTTTCCCACATCCTCATCAACACCTATTGTTGCTTGTATTCTTAATAATAGACATTCAAATTGGGGTGAGATGAAACCTTAGGGTAGTTTTGATTTGTATTTCTCTTATTATTAGAGATGTTGAACATTTTTCCATATATCTGTTGATTGCTTGTAGATCTTCTTCTGTGAAGTGTCTGCTCATTTCCTTAGTCCAAAAGACTTAAAATCAGCATACTATAGTGATGAAGCCACATGCAGTTTATAGCAGCTCAATTCACAATAGCTAGATTGTGGAACCAACCTAGATGCCCTTCAATAGATGAATGGATAAAGAAACTGTGGTATATATACACAATGGAATATTACTCAGCCTTAAAGAAGAATAAAATTATGGCATTTGCAGGTAAATGGATGGAGTTGAAGAATATCATGCTAAGAATCCCAAAAAACCAAAGGCTGAATGATTTCTCTGATAAGTGCATGATGATACATAACGGGGGTGGTGGGAGGGAAGCAAGAATGGAGGAAGGATGGGCTGTATAAAGGAAAATGAGGGATGGGGAGGGAGTGGGGGAAGGAAAAAATTTTTTTAAGAAATGAGCAAAGGAACTTAACAAATACTACCCAAACAAAAAATACAAATATCCAACAAATATATGGAAAAAAAATGTTCAACATCCCTAGCACTTAAGGAAATGCAAACCAAAAGTACATTGAAATTTTTCTCCCATTAGGATGGTAATAATCAAGAATACAAATAATAATAAATTTGCTGGCAAGGATGTTACCAAAAAAACTACACTCATATATTCTTAGTGGGACTGATAATTAGTAGAAACACTTTGGAAAGTAGTATGGAGATGTCTCAAAAAGCTAGGAATAGAACAACCACATGATCCAACTGTCCCACTCCTCAGTACTTATCCAAAAGAACTAAAATCAGCATATACTGATATAGCAACTTCAATGTTTATAGCAGCTCAATGCACAATAGCCAAGTTATGGAATCAGCCCAGTGCCCAACAGATGAATGAATAAAGAAAATGTAGCATATATACACAATGGAGTTTTACTCAGCAAAAAAGAAAAAAAAAACGTGAAATTATGGCACTTACTGGTAAATGGATTGAAATGGAGAACATCATGGTAGGTGAAATAAGTCAGACTCAGTCAAATGTTGAATGCTTTCTCTCATATTCAGAAGCTAGAGCAGAATAAAGGAGAATGATCCCAAAGAAATAGAGGAGAGATCACTACAGGAAAGACAGGAAGTGAGAGGGAGGAATGATGGAAAAAGAAGAAACTGCAGAATGAAATTGACCAAATTATGCTATGTACATATATGAACATACCACAATAAATTCCACCTTTATGTAAATCTATGTAAGTGCAAATTTCTTTAAAAAAAGATGAAATAATAAAAAGTAGAACTCTTAATACTTGGAAAATTCTAAAACAATCCATACTGAAAATAATTAGAAAATATGTTAGAGATCAAGAATGTGGCCAAGGGGACTGGGGTTGCGGCTCAGTGGTAGAGTGTTCGCCTCACAAACGTGAGGCACTGGATTCGTTCCTCAGCACCACATGAAAATAAGTAAGTAAAAATAAAGTTATTGCATCCATCTACAACTGAAAATATATTTTTTAAAAAAGAATGTGGCCAAGCAAATATCTGTTAAGAATAATCAACTCTCCAAACAAATTCCATAGACTACTCTCTAAGATAATGGAAGAATGAATTAAAAAATATTTTAGAGTGTATTTCCCTTTTGAAACAGGAATTTGTGCCCTACGCCTGTACCACTATTACATTGTTGACTTAAAAAATTTGATTTCACATGTTCACAGCTAAAGGAAATCGTAAATCATACCTTGAGACATTATTGAGATAATAATATTTGATTCAGATTTAGATATTGTTTGATTTAGGTAATAGATGGAATTTTGTAGATTATACCAGTGAATTAATGACAAAATCAGTAAAGACTTTTAGGACCATTTAGAAGGAATAAATATATTTTATGTGTGAGTTAGATATGAATTTTGAATTGCCATGGATGAAATTCTATGGTCAGGATGTTTATTTTCCCTCAAAATTCACATATTGAAACCTAATCCCCAACATAATGCTACTTAGAAATGAAGTTTTCAGGAGGTGACTAGGTTATGATATCGGATTTTGCATGAATGGACATAGTGTACCTATAAAGGAGACTCTAGAGAATTCCTGACCTCTTCTGCCACTGGAGGACCCAGCAAGAAGGTGCCATCTGTGAACCAGAATGTGGGCCCTCACTAAACATTGAATTTGCTGGAGTCTTGATCTTGGTTAGCCTCCAGAACTGTGAAAGATAAATTTCTGCTGTTTATAAGTAACCCAGTTAGTGGTATTTTGTTAAAGCCCTGTAGAGAACCACATGTGTGTGGGGGCAGGGGGACTGAGATCCCCTTTAACAGTTAGTCATGGAGTGAATTGCCTTAGAAATAGTCCATCCACGGCCAGTCAGGCCTTCAGATAATTCCACCTCAGCAAACATCTGACTGCAATTTCATAAGAGGCCTGTCTTAGTCAGCTTTGCATTGCCATGATCCAAATACCTGCCAACGACAACTTAGAGGAGGAAAAGTTTATTTTGGCTCATGGTTTCAGGGGTTTAGTCTGTGGTTGACCAACTCCATAGCTCTGGGCCCAAGGTAAAGCAGAGCATCAGAAAAGAAGAGCTTTGCAAAGGGAAGCAGCTCAGGACATGGCAACCAGGAAGCAGAGAGGCAATTCTGCCCACTACGAGCAAAATAGAAACCCCAGAATCACACCCCTAGTGACTTACTTCCCACAGCCTCTCCCTACCTGCCTACAATTAGTGCCCAGTTAATACATAATATCGGATTAATCCACTGATTAGGCTTCAACTCTCATATTCTGATCATTTCACCTCTGAAAATTCTTGTATTGTCTCACACATGAGCTTTTGGGGGACACCTCATCTAAACCATAACAAGGCCTGAGCACAAACTGCCCAACTGGGCTGTTTCAAATTCCTAACTCATAGAACTGGTGAAAATACTAAAGAGTTATTGTTGCTTTAAACAATAATAATTTAATCCACTAGGATTTGGTAGATTAGTTAAATAGTTATAGATAATTCACACACTGACTGATAGCCACTGATGGAAAACAAAAAATAGAGGCTTATGAATAAATCAGATAAGCAGGAATTAGGGAGTAGATCTATTTAACCAATACGTATTTATTAAGTGCCTATAAAATAGTGAGTCAGTATCATATATTAATTACAAAAATGGGTTTTTTAGCTAGACCATTTGAGTTAGTATTCTAGTTACTCTACTGGGCTAAATTCAGCCAATTATTTTGTCTCTTCAAGGGATATTTTTTCTGTAATTTTTAAGATGAGATGATAAAATAATAACTTATTTGTGAAGATTACATGAAATTAGCAAACAAAACACTTAGAACTTTGAGTATAACACATAACACATGTTCTATGTAACCTGTGAATGCATGTATACACATGTACAGGCACTGACACACATCAGTATACTCACTTAATCCTTAAAACTGCCAAATGAAATAGATACTAATACACTTTCCATTTTACACTAAGACACTAAGGCACAGCTTATAAGGTGTAGAGCCAGGCTTCAAATCCAAACATTTGTTTCCAATGTTAGCACTTTCAATGACTATAATAGTGTCCCCTAATTAATTATGACATGTTTCATAAACACTTAAAACTATTGAAGAGTTGCACTGGTTGAGGTTATCTTAGTCTAATCTTGACAGAAAACTCATTGATCACAGTTCTGGAGACTGGGAAATACAAAATCAAGAAATATTCAGATTCCATGTTTTATGGCTTGAACATTAAGTGTCCCTCAAAAAAGTCATGTTAGGCAAAGTATCAATGTATAGAGGTGAAATGATTAAATTATGAGAGCTGTAACGTCATTACTCATAATTTGAATGAATTACTGAGTGGTAACTGTAAAGCAGATGGGGCATGGCTAGAGGAAGCAGTTCTCCAGGGTTATGCCACTGGGAATATAATTATATTTTGTCTCAGGTTTCTCACGCTCTTTGAGCAGCTTTCCTCCAACATGATGGTTTTCTTCACCTTGGGCTAACCATGATTAAGCCTCTGAAACTGTAAGCCCCAAATAACGCCTCCACCACAACATTCTGGTTCCACCAATGAAAACACAGTGTCCAGTAAGAGCTCACTCTCTGCTTCCAAGATGGTGCCTTCTTGCAACGTCCTCACAAGACAGAAGGGTTGGAAGACTGTGTCTTCATGGTGAAAGGGAACTAGAAGGTCCTTCAACCCTTTATAAGGGCAAGAATCTCATTTATGAGGACTTTATGAGTCACTTCCCAAAAGACCCCATCTCTAAACACCATCACATTTGGGTTTAGATTTCAACATGTAAATTTTGGAGAGACACAAACATTTGGACCACAGTAATATGTATGGTTCTTTTTCTTAAGGAAGTTACATTATAAATGAAACAATGAGATTGATACTAAGAAAATCAAATGCTTGTTACAAATATTTTGCTTTATAGAAAAGAAAATAGAAAAATTTTAAAATACAGATAAACAAAGGGAATAAAAGTTATTCATGAATCCATTATTCGGAGTTAACTACTGCCAGAATTTTATTCACCTGATATGTGTCTGTCACTTGTGTGTGTGTGTGTATGTGTGTGTATGTATCTCCTATTTTTATTAATTCAATCATGAAAAACTTTCTGTGAAATATATTGCTCAATTTTAGATATAATTTATCAAACATTCTCAAACTACTGGGATATTTAAGTTATCCCAATTTTCTACTATTCTATACAATGCTGTAGTAATATAACTTGTTCACCAATCAAAAAAGTTTACTTCGTATATTGTTTATAATCAGAGTTGACTCTGCTTTTTTATCATTGCTGTATGGTTCTATCTGTATTTTTCAGTACTGCAGTCTTACGTTTTGAAATGAAGTCATGTCTATGCTTGGCTTTTTCAAACTTCTCTTGTCTTCACCAACCACCCCAATACTACACAGTGAGATACCAGTGTGAGCCCAGGACAGCCCAGGGGGAAGGCTCCGTTAAAGTGAACAAATTTGAGGAAAGCCTTCAGGAGCAGATAGATTTGAAGAGGCAGTATATATTAGGTGAACTGGAATGTGCAATAACATGGATTACCAAAACAAAGAATATAGACTATATGCTAGATATAACATCAGAGACATTTGATTATGAGTGACTACACTTAAACTAGAGCTTCATAAGGGTTATCTGTCATGGTTGTGGAAAAACTTTTTAAAGATGGAAGGCATTAATGAAGGGCTAATTGGGAGGATAAATAATTGCAAAGATTGACACACAGTCAATATGTGTCCCAGTTCATAGCACACTTAAGTGACTAAGAGCACTGCAATTTAACACTGGCAGACAAGAGGATTTCTTGGTCATCAGATTTCAATTATCTCAGTGTCCTTGCAAAGTGACTCCTTCTCAAAGTTTTCCATGTACACCAAATAGGGGAAATCAAAGAGGCTGCTCTTAGGATCAGGAAAGAGGTTAGATTAATGGACTCCTAGTCTAACTCAGCTACCCTAAAGATAGAGAATAAATTTATGAAGTATATTTGTAGTCTATTCAAAGTTGGCTGAGAGCTTCTGCATGACAAGAGCAAATTACCTCAGACACTTACAGCTTAAATTCTAACAGTAGCCTCTAAATTCCTTTTTCCTCTTTTCTACATATTTTTATGATATGATTTACCTCTTTAATCATGTGCAAAGCATTTCAGTACCATAAAATTATTTTTTGTTTTAGATTAACGCATTTGAATTCTCTTCAATGTTATAAATCTCACTGACTGTGTGTCTTCAAACCTTAACCAGAAAATTTCTGGAAATTTGAACAGATAGCCCGATGTTAAATTATCCACAAAATCTCATTAATAGTTGGTACACTCCCACCAGTTCTAACCAATATTTCTTTGAACAATGCTATGGTCTTTTATCTATAAGTTAGTCAAATGGGCTGGAATGGACTTGCTTACTGATAATTCAAATCAGACTGCCAAAAATGAAAATGTCAACTTTAGAGAAATTATATTTACAGAATCATTAAAATGCAGGAAGATATTTCTTTCTCAAAATGTAGGTTAAATGTACCTACATTTAAATATAGGCTAAAAAATCCTTTCTAGGGAAAGCCTTCAGGAGGTTTTGAAGATATTTCAGGAGCCCAGAAACTTCTGGGTGATTATTCCAGGCTCCAAGTTGGAAGCAAGAGGCTGCAATGGTTAAGTTATCAGGAAAGACAAGGGAGGTCTGGAAACCAAGGATCCCTGCCTTGCCTGGTAATAACATAAGCAGTTGCTGCCATCTCCTAAATCTTAGGGGAAACAAGTATGTGATTCCACCTGAAAATCTCATTACTTGAACCAAATACAGGTGTTAATCCAAGGTCAGAGCTGCAGCAAAGAAAATAGATTGGTCCCTGTTGGAGTCTCCAAGCATCGTGCATCACGCGTGAGTCAGAGGTCCCTGGCACCACTCTATTGAATTGTGTTTACAGGTGACCGCAGATTAGGTTATAAACATTAGTCATGTGTGTGCTCTTGGTAAATGAAGAAAAGGACAACTTTACAATTAAAATATTTGGAACAAACTGTGCTCTACATCCTGTTCTTCATTGCTTGTTATCTGACGTTTACAAAAGGGAGCAGCAGAGTAACCAGAAGGTCATGACCATAGAATTTAGATATAATTCAATTTTTTTTCTATAAAAATAACTAAAGTTTCTTGATTCCTTAAATTCTTCAGTTGGCCTGTGATGAGTCACAGAATCACAATACAGCATTACCAGAGATCATTAAATTTACTCCCCTGCCTTTGAATAGAGAAAATTTGAGGAAGATGACTTTTTTTCAAATTACTTAACATAAGCAAAGTGGAGTATTTTATAAACCCTCACTAAAAATTTTTTCCTTCTACAGTTAATGTAGAAACTTTCCCTTTTCTTCATTCTCCTTCTTTTCCTGCCTCTTACTTACTATAACTATTAGAAAGAGATTGCATTAACAGTTCTAGAGTTTCACAATCTATGACTTAAAAAAAATCCCTGTGCTCTTATCCATTTCCCCTTGTCCTGGGCTTGGTGGTACTAGTTCTGATAACTAGGTTAGAGCACATCACATTAAGTCATTATTTCCTGAGTTCTTCTTTCCTTAGAACTTGAAGACACATCCTTTAGGATTTCTTTACGGACTTGTGTTATGATTTTTCTTGTTCTCTATGGCCTGAAGGTTTCTGTTCTCCAAAAATTTCAGATGTTGAGATCCCTTCCTCTAAGTTGAGGGCATTAGGACATGGGGCATTGGGGAAGGGGATTAAAGTCATGAAGGTACAGTCTCATGAATGGGGTTAGTGCCCTTATAAAAGAAACCCCAAAAAGCTGCCATACCCTTCTGCCATATGAGGACACATTGAGAAGGCACCATCTCTGAGCCAAGAACCAGGCATTTGCCAGACACCAAACATGCCCACACCTTGATCTTGGGAATTCTGATCTCCTGCAGTCGTGGAAGATGCTTTCTGTTAACAACCCAATTTGTGATACCTTGTTATAGCAGCTTGAATGGGTGAAGACATTTTCATTAGAGGCTCTATAAGTTTTTACATTTTTTATGAGAGCTCAACAAACAAACAAACCCTGCATATGGCAGCGTGTCAGACATGAGAGCTGACCAGAGGAGCCCCTAATGGCCAGAGCTGGAACAAGTCAAACAATAAAATTAATAAATCAGTACTGTATTACAAAGAATAAGATGACTATCCACGAGTTCATATTGCTTTAAGTAAATACTTGAATAAATACATAGGAAAGATGAAACAAAACTCCCCTGCGCCGGGCGAGGTGGCTCACGCCTGTAATCCAAGCGACTTGGGAGGCTGAGTCAGGAGGATCGCGAGTTCAAAGCCAGCCTCAGCAACTTAACAAGGCCCTAAGCAACTCAGTGAGACCCTGTCTCTAAATAAAATACAAAATAGGGCTGGGGATGTGGCTCAGTGGCCAAGTGTCCCTGAGTTCAATCCCTGGTTCAAAAAAAAAAAAAAAAAAAAAACTCCCCTGCATAAATATTTCAAATTATTTGTATAGATACTGTGATCTTAAAGAAATGGAGCATAATTCCGACTCTTGAAGTTGTCTGCTCATAGGGATTTCCTTCTAAGCAATACAATGTGGAAAAGGGAGTGGGCACTAACTTTACAGTGGAGAAAACCGAAAACACTATCCAGCCAGGCAAACAAGGTTAATATCAACAATGAAACAATGAGAAGTCATGCTCAAAGAACTCGCCCTTGATATGATATGATGAGAATATCTTATCTCTGTGGCATTTCTTCACATATTCATAACCCCAATCCAAACATAAGAGAAAAATATTAGTGAAGCTCAAATTGAAACACTCCCCATAAAATAGCTGACCAGTACTCCTCAATACTGTCAAAGTCATCCAAAGCAAGAAAAGGATAAAAAACTGTCACAGCCTAAAGTAGCCTCAAGAGCATGACAAGTAAACACATTGTGGTATATTGGATGGAGTCTAGGAAGAGAAAAAGGATGAATATTAGTTAGACACTAAGAAAAGCTGAACATGGACTTTACTTAATGATAATGGATGCATATACATATATTAACTTAATAATGTGCATGTATGCATTTATTAATTTTTATAAATGTACCATATTAATATAAAATCTTAATAATAGAATGGGATGTGAAGTATGTAGGAACTCTGCACTATCTTTGTAACTTTCCTGTAAAACTGAAACTACTCTAAAATAATTTTTTTTAAAAAAACATCTGTACACATATGTATTCTTGTCTTTTAACTCTAGCTTGGTCTTTTACCTCTAGTTAGGTAGCTTGTTTGGGAAGCTTAACCAGCTGAATACATACTTCAACCTCAAAGTAATCCTTATGAGGAAGTTCTAACAGCATGTCCTTCTTACATGTAAGATAATAGACTTCAAGTTTAAATGGCCTGCCCAAAGATTTACCCAAAAAGTGGCAGAGCTGGAATTGAAATTCAGACGGCCCCGTTCTAAAACCTCTGCTTTTAACCTCTATCCCACACTGCCACAAAACATGACAGTACATATAGAAAAATACAATACAAAATAATCTAAACATACAGTTTTAGAATTAAAATATTCCTTTAGGAAAGGTATAAGGTCAACATAGAAGAAAAGTCTGTTGCATTTTTGTAAGTTCTGACAGCTAACGATTAGAAGATAAAAACGTTAAACAATATACTGTTTATATTATCATCAAAATTATGAAATATAGCAAACATAATAGCAAATGAATAAGACCTCTACATAGAAAATAATAAAACATTACAGGGACAAATTAAAGAAATCTAGATAAATGTCAGGATGCAACATATTTACTAATAGAGGGACCTGATATTCTAAAGATATGAATTGTTCTCAATCATCTAAATAATCAATATGTGTATGTGTATGTATGTGCAATAGCTTTGCAAATTATCTTAAAATCTAAATTGAATGCAATAGACTTAAAGGACTCAAAATACTGTTCAACAGAAAAAAAGAAGGAAATTTCCCCCAAATAACTGGATAAAACACAGAAAAAATATACCCTACTTTACATCATATATATCAAAACATAAGTGTAATGTATGTAAATGTAAAAGAAACCTATTTATTTTCAGAATGTAATATAAATCTTCAAAACCTTAGGGTAGGAAAAGTATTTTAAACAGAGTATAAAAAGCAATAAATTTAAAGACTTAAAGACAACTTTTTTCTTGTGTTCTTGTTTTTTTACTTTTTTGTGGTATTGAGGATTGAAAAATTTAAAGACACAAAAACTAAACTACGTAAAATTTAAAAATGTATATCCTTAAAAATATACTACCAAGGGAGAGAAAGTCAAACCTTCATACAGAAGAAAACAGTCCACACAACTGAAAATATAAAGAACTCCTACAAATCAAGAAGTAAAACCTCATCAATCCAAAAGAAAAATAAGACTGTTAAACAGTTACTTCATAAAGAGAACTCTAGTGACCAATAAATAAATACAATTATTTTCAATCTGAGAAGGGACCTAGGAAATGCAAATTAAAAGTTAAAATTAAAAGTCCAAAGAGATGCCACTAAAACCTCAAGAACTAAAACTAAGACTTACAACCAAGTGTTAGCAAGGATGTAGAGCAGAACTAGCATACAATGCTGGTAAGATTTTAAACTGGGACAACCATTTTGGGAACAGTTTGGAACATACTACAAGAATTGAGCATATGTACCCACTATAACAGGAATTCCACTCCTACATATCTATCCAAAAAAAAAAATGTGCACATGTGCACCAAATGACATATAAGAGTATGTGTATCATTTATAAACACCTCAAATTGGAAAATGTCCAAATACCTATCAACATTAAAAGGGAAAATGCAAACAATGGAATAGCACACATCAAGACAGATGAGCACACTGTAGCAGCCTGCAACAACACAGATAAGTCACACTAACATAACTTTGTGCAAAAGAAACCAGATAAAATGAATTGTTTACTGTAATATTTGATCTATATGGAGTTCAACAACAGATAAACCACAGTATTATGGTTAGAAATGTGTGCTTCAATTTAAAAAAATTCAAGAAAAAGAGAGCAAATATTATAAAGTGAGGAAGTGGGCTTACTTGGTAATGATGCAGTGTCAAATGCCAGAGAATTCTGTGGTATTGGTGATGTTCTGCTCCTTGACCCCCCATGGGGATTTCAGGGTTGTTCATTTTATATTTCATAATTCATTGAATTGTAATTTTTACTTTGTCATGCTTAAATAGAAAATTTTTATATTTGAAAATATAAACTTTTGCATTTGTAAATGTCTTTTCACATATTTAAAACTTTTATAGTAATAAGTCACTCTGCAATGTTATTTTCTTATTTATTTTGTTGCAGGCCACACAACAAAAGACTCCAGAATCCCATCCCTGAATGCACCTAACTTGCAAAATGTTTAATCAAAATGAAAGTGAAATAGAATTTTATGCTAGAAGGAAGATATATTTACCAAGGATGATTGGAACATCTTCCTTAATTACAAACTGCTCATGGTTTCCAATAAAGTCTTTCTGCAGAAGGCAAGACTATAATCACTCTCAGTACCATGCAGTGTCCCCATTGTGCTATTAGACAGGATGGTAATTAACATGGTCACAACTATAACTGTCAAGCACGAAAGCAATGCTGAGTGTATTTCTGACCCAGCTGCTGTCAGCATGAAGTACAAGGATTGAAAATATTGCCAAGAAATCAATCTCCTCCATCAAAACTGAGCTGACTCTGAGCAGTAGTTCAGTAGCTTCATTATAATAAACACAAGTACAACTAATTGCCACCCAGAAATTAATAGAGAAGCCTCAATTCCATATTTCACCTATGGTTTATATAAAGGCATTATATGTGCCTGCTAAGAAAGTAACTCTCTGGGAAAAAAAAAAAAAAAGAGGTGAATGACATCTCTTTGAATACACAAAAGGAAAACATCAATTGGCAAAACAATATGCAATCCAGATCATTGCTTTATTTTCAATGCTATTTTGTTATATAAAGTTTCTCTTTTTCTAGAAACTAATCATGAGTGTTATCACCATACCAAGTGGGCAATGATGGGTCATTGGTATGGAGGAAGGATTAAGATGCCAGCAATCTCCAGCTGAACTGTGAGTGTGGAGTAAGAAGACTAACCCAGAAGTAGATGGGATTGGGTCATGCTCCATATTGGCCGTCGCTTGGTGGATAAATCCCAAGACCATTTTTTTTTTCAGGTTTTCTTTCTATGAAGACAGTTTGATTAAAAATGCATCACTAAAATGCATGGGTCTGTGAAATATGTTATAAGAAGAAAAACTGGACAAGGAAGAATTTTAAATGCAATGCACACCTCACAAAATCTTGGCCAATCTGATGGAAAGTTCAAAAAGGAGCAGTGGCTCTCAGAGTGCTCTGTGTCAGGCCAAAATGGCCAGGCCTCAGATGCCCTATCTGCAGTCTTCAGCTGTAGACTTCCCTAGGAAAAATGTGAACTGCTATGGAATAGCATTGGGAAGCTGAGGAAAATCTAGAAGGAAATGGAAGCTGTAGTTTCCATTGCTGACTGCAATGCCTACAGCCCAGCAGCAAGCTCACCAGAAGGAGAATCTGCAGGCTGCATCTCCATGACAACCATACTTGTTCCTGGTGCCCCTTATACCTACTTCTCCATAAACATTCAGAGGGTGTCCTCTTCAGGACTTCTGAAGAAAACAGAAAGATGCAAAGATTAGTCCTAAGATTGCAACTGATACTTACTGTCTTTTTCCTCTGCCTAAATTCCCTCATTCTCAGCTTCCAAATCTGCTTGGAAACACCCCTGGTTGCTTAAAGCAAACACTTACCTCTGAAGTCCCCAAATCATTATCACTGTACTCCTCAAATACTGTCCAATCATAGTCATACTAGGGCATAAAAGAACCAAGAGTCACTGTCTTAATCTAGGCTGCTATTTAAAAAATAACAGGGATCAGGGAGCTAAAACAACAAATAATTATTTGGCATAGTACTAGATGCTGAGAATTTAAAGATAAAGGTGCCCATAAATCCAGTGAGGACCTGCTTCCTGTTTTGCAAACAGCTCTCTTCTTATTATATATTCTCACTGCTAAGATCAGAGAGAGGGAACTAGCTCTCTCCTGTTTCTTACATCCCAGTATAAGGGCCTCCACTCCCATGACTTAATTGCCTCTTAAAGGTCACATGGTGGTCCAATTTGGACCAATGGTGGTCCAAATACCACCATTTTGGTGATCAGGGTTTCAATATATGAATTTCTGGGTGATATATCATACCAGGCACTTATGTAGATCACTAGATTTTACACCTGTTTTTATCTATCTCTATTGCAAGATAAAATTTCTAACCGATTGCCCAATAAACCCCATTCTTGCCTGCTAGTTCCTGGAGGGACAGAGTTTAAGGTGCCCAGACAGCTCTGGTAGTTTATAATTCAAACATACTGTTATTGTGCCTCTGATGGAAAAGTTCTTCCTTTTGAAAACCAGTACTTCTAACTCTGAAGAACTAGAGATGTAAGAACAAATTCCTTCAGTCAGTCATTGAAAGCAATGGTATAAGATACCATTCTTTCTGCTCTTTGTTTCCTGGACTCATGCATTCTTTTCATAGAAAATAGCACAATTTTTATTTAATGGAAATACATAAATAAAAAATAAATACTTTTATTTTAATGTGCAATGCATCTTAAAGCATAATACTGCATCTTCATAGACTGTTTCCTTCAAATTGACACATCTACCACATTTTCAACAGGCTGTTCCAATACTCTCAATCAGGCAACTTCTAAGTGATGAGGCATGTGATATAACAACAGGTCTTATAGACTTGGGCTTATCCTCACTCTCCTTTTGCTGCAGAGTAGGTTGCTTAGTCCAACACAATTAATTTGGGGCCACATATCAGTGAATAAAACATTCTCTAAGTCTTTGGATAAGTTGCTAATTAAAATTGTGTCGGCAAGAAAGAAAAATCAATAAGCAGAATACATGTTTGTATGAACAAACCACTACCTACTTATTCCAGGATACAGGGACTGGATAAATCAACTTCTCACCAAGTGGCAGATTGGTCTTCTTAAGGAATGGCTTCTATTAGGGGCTCTGTTTCTAATAGATATCCTATCATTCAAGGGCTGCAGTAGTCAGATCGTTGTTGTAAGTTAAGTTCATGATTTGGGGCTTAGGTGTGGTTCTTAAATCTACCACAATAGCTTCTTTATCCACAAACCTACTTTCCAGCACTTTGGAGGTTAAGGAGAGAGCTTTGCTGATAACAACTGGCTAAGTTATTTGGTCTACTGGTTGTTCAGTATCTTCAATGGAGGACATTCACTGATGGACTTTGTGTGCAATACAATGATCTTCACACTTCATTCATTCTTATGTCTATCCATATACCTTTACCCCAGGTCTTCTTCCATGAATGTATGAATGTATGAGTGTGTGGGTGTGGATGTGTATCTGTGGGTGGGAGGGTGGATGGGTGGGTATGGGTGTGTGTATGTACACAGGTGGAGGTTGTAGTACAGCTGCTGTCCATATTTGACCTATATTCTACATACCAAACTAGCACATCTATAAAACAAAAGCAGGAATTGCCCTCTCTCTTCTTCTGGTCAAACAGAATCCCCCTTATAGCCATAGAAATGAGCTGAGGGAAGAATGCTTGTACTCCTACTGGTGGTTTCCATTGGAACCTGAACTGTCTATTGATGCAGACTTCTTGTATTCTCTGAACATGTATGTGTTCAATCTTGGATATAACTCTGCCAGCTTATAATCTATTATTGTTGGTATTACCTGACTGTATATCACAGTAGGACTTTTAGGTCTGACCTCATGACAATCAGTTCTGCCCACATGGTCACATCCAGTCCTGTGGTCAGACAAGAATTGCTTTGCAAAAATCATAAAATGTCCTTATGTAGATTTTATTATCTATTTCCAGAACCCTGAGTCACTATAGTGATTCTACCACTGGTGCTTACTACAAAATCAACATGGTAACATGATACCACCAACACATAGGTTATGACAGATTACTATTCCAAAATGCAGAATTACTTGTAACACAGCCTCGACCTGCTCAAAACTCTTTTTGCTCTGCCCACACTTGAAGTTAAAAACCTTTCCTATCTCAGCATATAGGTTAAGCAGAATCTTCAGGTGTTAAACATGCTGGCTCCAGAACACAAAGTAGGCCTCCAAACACCTTTCTTTTTCACTTGTGGTAGAAAAAGCAATACGTAATGTTTATATTTTACTTTGGATGGGATGTACTGGTAGTCAATTGATCATTAAAGTTGTAAAATTTCTGAATCTTACAGGGTTTAATTTCAATCTTTAGGGGCAAATCTACCTTACCAAGCCCCTAGCAAGGTTAGCCACCTCTTTCTAATCCAGTCAGAGCCTTACAATGTTATTGGGTTAATAAATCAATATAATATTCTTCAGGATATCAAAATTATCTAAATCTCTTCAGAATACATTATGACAGAGTGTAAGAGCTAACATTTTCCTGGGGCATGACCATGTACATGAGGCCATAGTAATTTTTTTTTTCCTCTAGCAGGGATACTATCTTTGGCACAATAGTTGCAATTTTTAACTACTGTTTACATGGGACTCGAGCTTGCAGGAATGTACAGTCACCCTTCAGGATTCATCTAGTTTCTGCAGTGGCCAAATTGATACATTAATAGGAGATAAGATGAGGACCCCTATCTCTTCCTCCTTTCTTCTAGCTGTGTCCAATCCCCATAATTCACTATTTTTAAATTTTTTATCCTGGCTTAAGCCAGGGAAAGCATTTCAAGCTCTTTGGGATGCCACTCCAGTGACTGCAATAATGACACTCTCCAACTTCTAGTAGTGACACACTGCCACCTGCCCTCTGTTATTTCAGAGAGTAGAAGACTATTTCAGAGTCTTCTTATCACCATTTTCAAGAGGAAGCCAAGTTGGTAATGCTTTCTTCTACATTTAGGTATGTTTACAGAGAAGAATCACTACTGAATATTTCAGAGATACCAATGCTATACTCACCAGCACATGATTCATGGACTTAGGATATGGTGTGTTGTCTGGAATTCCTTATGGATCATAATCTGGAGAGCTTTTTAGTCATGCATAGTAGATCCATTCCAGAGTATCTACTTCCATGAGCCTTTTACTCTCTCCCCCGACCGACCATCTGACATCATGATTCAGGCATTTCAACTTCACTTTGCATGGTCCATCACTTTTCTCATACTTCTAGGAACAATCTTAGTAACAAGTTCTCACCATCAACTGGGACCTAAACTTCTTAAATCATAAACTCTTTTCAACTTAATTTTTTTAAGGACCACCTTGATCAAATTCATGCGGAAGCTGGGTCCATGTACACTACCCCAGCTCCTCCTGCCAATAGATGTCCCCTACATTTTAATTTTTTCCTTGGGTGTAGTTCATTTCTTCCCTTATCAGACCCAAGACATACCTTCTAGTTATGTGCTAGCTACATTCATCCTAGTCACAGTCCTGAAAGGAATGACTAGGTTCTAAGATATATATTGCCCTGTGCATAGTCTTAAGAATAAAGAATCCTAATAGGAAAGGACAGAACCCATCTGCAGTCTCACTATATTCAGAGGAGTCCGGAGAAAATATGCTGCAAAAATTCACACAGATCTCTCTGATGAATTTTCCAGGCCCCAGGTTTTCTTAATTGAAGTCATAATCTTGACATCACAGATTTTTTTTGGTTGGGTTTTTAATCATCTTCAAAGTTTACTCTCTTTGTCTGCTACTTTCTTCATTCCCTGGGTAGAACTGATGAGAACTTCTTTGGGTGCAGCCAGAGAGCTACTTGGTTTCAAATCCAGCTTTCTGTTGCCTGTTATTATTTTTCCTCCTCTCTTTATTATATTTCTGAGGAATATCATTGTAATTTAGCAATAATCATTCAAAACCAGGATCTTTATAGCTGCTACTTTCTCCATGTATCTTAAACTTCTTTTTTGGTGGGGAGGGGCGTACTGGGGATTGAACCCAGGGACTCTCCACCACTGAGCCACATCCCCAGCCCTATTTTGTAATTTATTTAGAGACAGGGTCTCACTGAGTTGCTTAAGGCCTTGCTCAGTTCCTGAGGCTGGCTTTGAACTTGTGATCCTCCTGCCTCAGCCTCCCAAGTGCTGGGATTACAAGCGTGCACCACTGCACCCCGCCTATCTTAAACTTCTGATACACTTTCTTCCCTTGATAAGACCTCCCAATTAACCATCAGGAAATACTTTAACACTTGACCCCATCCTATCTGCTGCTTTCCCGCAACACTGCTCATCCCAATTGTAAAAAGTTAAGTGCTATGGAAGTAGACTATTTCTGGGATATAATTTGAAGATTTAAAAGGTTTACTAGGGACAACTCCTCTGAATGGAATAGATAGGAAAATGACTGGCCAAAAACAGCAAAACACACAATACAGTTCTAACCCAGCCTTGCTCAACACAACAAAGTTCTCTGGAGCAAAAATTGCCTGTCACGTTTCTTGCATTGGTCCAAAAGGTCTAAACCTTTTTATATATATATACACCTGCTGTGTTTCAAAGTCAGATTCAGCTTACCAAGGTAGATTCACTGCCTTGGAGAAATGTATAGACTATGGCTAAGCTTGACTCTGAAGGAACTGAGCCCAAGGAGTTCTCAGTGGACTGTGTTCCTTGCAGTTGGACAGTGGTCCCTTCCTTGATGTGGGTTTGGGGTCATAAAAATACATGTCTATAATAATAGAGCAAAATTTGTATATGGCTATGAACAGGTTCCTGATGTTCAGAGGAAAACAATATATCAAAGAAAGATAGGCTGCCAGAAACCAGGAAGATGTGGTTTCCAAAGGAATGAAACATGTTGTCAAAGGCCAGGCAGGACCAAAATAATCAAAGATGAAAGACTCATGGCACAACAATTGTAGGAATTAACCAAAATCAACACTCTGCCCCCGCCACAGTTTCTTCCCCAAAATGTGTGTGCTTGGAATAGACATGCTTCTTGCAATCCACATGCTTCTTCCCAGTCTGGATGCTGCTTTTTTCACTTCACTTACAAAAAAAAAAAAAATTTAAAGTAAAAAATGGTTTGTCAACCCTAGTTAGGAGCTTAAATTTTATTCTCAATATTAGAAGATATCTATTCAAGAGTTTTAGTCAGAAGAGTAATATGATTTTATTTATATTTCACAAACTCAGACTTCTCTGTAAAGAGTAGGTTGTGAGAAGAAATAAGTGGTAAGTTAAGAGAATACCACTTATAAAAGTTCAGGAATTGAAAAATAAGTCTACTCTAACACGTATACAAAAGAACACTGGAAAAACTGTCAACATCAACATTTTCAGAACTCAAAGAATTAGCTAAAAGATTGCAACATTCTAACGAGCATTTCCTGAAGAAAAATAGCTGCATTTTCATAATGATAGCTCAATCTTTGATGTTTTAATTTTCCCTGTTTTCACCACCCCCCTTTTCATAGCTCCACATTATATTTGAAGACTAAGTTCTTGCAACCACAGTAACCGTAAGAACCAACAGTCTAGCTGCTACTGGAAAGTAATACGCAAAGAATTGTCATTGTTTGACCTGTGTTGCAGCTCCCTAGAGAACCTCCATCCATAGAGTGTGTCTTTGTTTTATGTGACTCAGCATTCACTCAGTGGCATGAGTGCTATCACCAGGGCATTTTTCAAAAACAGTCAGTGATAACTGTATATCACAGCTGCCTGAGCAACAATACCAGCTGGAGCAAACAAACACTAGACTAACAACATTTTTTTTAAGTTCTAAAACTTTAAGGAAGATGGGGAATAAAATGTTCTTAGGAAGTTATATACCTAGGAATCTAGAGGCTGTGCACATGTCCAGAGCAACGTGTGACTAGAAACAATCCTACTAGGAGAATGTGATCTCTTACATCTGGTTAACCACAAGACTCTACAAAGCAGGAAGTGAATACTAGGGCTGAGTTTTCAACTTCATAAAACAATGGAGCCAAACACCAAAGCACATGTATATATGTACATACACACACACACATGCAAGAGAAAGAGAGAGAGAGTCTTGCAGCAAAGAATAGAGGACATACAGATTCCATACATTTAGTGAAATCTGAGTAAAACCATTAAATTACCACTAAGCTAATAAAACAGATATTTCCATGGCTGCACACAACAAAAAATATGGATTTTTTACAGATTTATTCCAAAAAGTCAATAAAAAATTAACTGCAATACAGCCACAACAACAAATATGGAAGTGAGGAATTATGATGTCCCAGTTTTCAATATCACACTATTTAGATTATCCTATTTCCCACAAAAAATTGAAGACTCATTAAGAATGGGAAAGGGATAGCCTATATGTAGGAAAAAAATAGAAACTGTAGTTGAAGAAGTTTAGGTGTTGCATGTTTTATACACATTTTTACATGAGTGTACATGTGCTCCAAGTACTGAAAACACACTATATCTAAGGACTTATATATGAGAACAATATCTTATTAAATAGAAAATACAAATGAAATGATAGAAATTATTTAAAAGGCAAACAAAAGTTCTTGAATTAAAAGTAAAATAATAGGAATAAAGTCTAACTATTGAAGCACAACAGAAGATTTGAACCAGCAGAATAAGCTAACTGGTAAAAGGTCAATTGATATTATTCAGTCAAAGAAACAAGAAGAAAATAGATATAAAGGTAAATAGAGCTGCACAGCCACATGATACCTGAACAAGCATACGACATATACATATTATGGAAGTCTCAGGAAAAGAAGAGAAAGAAAGGAGAAGATAAAAAGAATATTTGAAGAAATAATGTTCAAAAACAACCAAATTTCATGAAAATTTTCAATCTATACATCCATGAATTTCAATAAATTATAAATAGGATATAGTCAAAGAGATCCACATACTTTATCATATCACATCAATCAAAATGTCAAAACTGGAAGTGAATCATCATATACAAGAGATCCTTAGTATCCCTACTCTAAATTATCAGACTACAGAGGCCAGAAAACAGTGAGATTACTTATTCAAAGTCCTGAAAGAAGAAAACATCTGCCAAGATTCCTATGCTCAGCAAAACTATTTTTCAAAAGTCATTAATTCAAGATATTCCAGAAAAATAAAATCTGAGAGGATTTATACTGTATATTAACCTACAAGAAATACACAAGGAAAACTTCAGACAAAATGAAAAGAACACTCAAGAGTGATCTGAATGTACACAAAGACATAAACAGCAAAGTTACATACATTGGTAAAAATAGAAAGAGTAAATATATTTCCACTTGAAGTTTTTCTTCTACTATTAGACTTCAAAGACAATTTCATATAGCAATAACCATAAAGTAATGTTTATGGGTCTGTAGTGCATGAGAATAAAATTTGCAAAAAAAAGAAGCAGAAAATGAAGTTATATCAATAAATATCAATATACAAACATACATTGACATAGCAACATTTATTTAAATATATAAATAAATATATATGGTTATATATTTTATTAAAATTAAGCTTGTTTTGATTTGAATAATATGGTTTTATGGTATTAATTGCAATTTCTATGGCCATGTATAAGGAAATGATTTCTTAAATATAACAAAATAAACAACGAAAGAATTCAAATAGACAATTTAAAAAATATACTTAATGTAAAAGGAGGCAGTAATGGAGGATTAGAGAAATAACAAAGGAAACAAATTAATATGGGAAACAAAAATTGCATTAAATATAAATGAATTAGACATTCCAATCAAAAGAGAGAGATAGGAAGAATGGGAAAATCATGATCCAAGTATATGTAGTCCACAAGAGATACACTGTAGTTGAAAGACAAAACTAGATTGAAAGTGAAATGATCAGAAAAGGTAGGCTATTCAAATAGTAACCAGAAAAGAACCATAATAGCTGTAATAATAAATATCAGATAAAATAAACTCCGAGACAAAACATGTTTGAAAAAGAAACGAGAAAGGACATTTGCAATTATAAATGAAATGGTCAACATAATATGATTATAAATATATTTGTTCTTTAAAACACAGTCCCAAAATACATGAGTAAAAAAATGATAAAATTGAAGGGAATTATCAGTCCAACAAAAGTAGTAGACACTTCAATATCCTTCTTTCAATACTGGATAAAACAGCTAGTCAGAGACCTTCAAGGAACATTCTCCAGGATAAGCAATGTATCAGGCTTCGGAACAAGACTACTCAACAAATTTAAAATATTTGAAAATACATTAATTACATTCCCAACCATAATAGAACAAAATTATAAATGAATAACAGGATAATTTGGAAAATTCATAGATATGGAAAATTAAACAATACATTCTTAAATAACCAAGAGATCCAAGAAAAAAAAAATACAAGTAAAGAAAAATATCTTCTTTATAAAAACCATCTTTTTAAAATCTTCTGTTATATTAAAATGTTAGTAACTCTTAGTGATTTTTTAAGATTCCTAATCTAGGTTCCCCCCCCCCCCCGTTTCCTCTCTCTCTCTCTCCTAGTTAATTTAATTTCCATGGTTGATGTTTTAAAATATTCTAGATCTTTATAGCCTAATAAAATTTGCATGATTTGTTCTGGATAAAACTCACTTTTTTTCTTGTAAGAAATTACATTTCCTGGTGAGATTTACTTTTAGATGTAATTGAAAAATAAATATTTCGTTTCATTAAACCTTTTATAAAATAAATTTTAATTGCTTTCTTTTTTTTTTCTTTTTGAAAAATATTTTTAGTCTCTCCTGCAGCCATTATCTTTCAGAAAACACAGGGAAATTAAAAATGCACAAAAATGCTATACCAATAATACTACTGTAATTTGGATTTTTAGGGTTTGCTTGGATGGGTAAATGACAACAGTAAATAAATTTACTAATTTGAATTTATTTTTGAATACAGGAATCCTACTTTTGACTATAAAAGCAACAACTTTCCATAGTAAAACCACAATCAGCTATCATTTTTTTCCTACATTTTATGAAGGGATTAAAAATTCCTAAACTCTAACCAATTAATTTGGAGATTGATTTCAGTTAGTTACAAGAAAACTCTTTAATAATTTAAATATTTCCCTATTTTAAAATGCATTTAAATATTCCTGAAATTTCTTTTTTTAAGAATGTCAAATTTAACTTTTATTATATTGCCTAAATCAACATTTTACCCAGAAAATTAATTTCTAGAAAAATCATAGGTACCAATGAAAAAAATAGCATGTCAAAAACTAACTTTCTCCATATTCAACTTTTCACACATAAACATAAGGAATAAAATGAAGCCATACTATCTTCTGATCGATAGCCTTGGTTTTATTATTTTTTTGTCTTAAAAATAGCCTGAATCCAGAGGGCCAGGGATGTAGTTCAGTGGTAGAGTGCCCACCTCTCAGTGGTTCCATCCCCAGCACTACAAAAAAATTAAAAAATAGCCTGAATCTTGGTGGAATGGAAAGGGGTCTAAATGTGAACACTGAGCCTGATCCTACAATGATGTGTTACTTGAGCAAGTTAATTGACCTCTCTCTGGTCTGGTTTCCCAACTCCACCTTCAGGGTATGCTGCTGAGGACTTGGTAAAGCATCTAGTGTGTAGCTGATACAGGGTATGCTCAAACATGTGGAGGGCTGGGGTTGTAGCTCAGCCCTTGCCTAGCACGGGTGAGGCACTGGGTTCAATCCTCAACACCACATTAAAAAAAGAAGTAAATAAAATAAAGGTATTATGTCCATCTACAACTAAAAAACTATTTTAAAAAATCTGGAACCTGGAGTAAATGGTCCTTCACTCAACAAAGTCCAACAAGGTCCCTATGGAACTGTACCGCCTGTGTAAGTTAATCCAGTTATTAATAGATTTTGTCTATGACAGTAGATGGTGGTCATATCCCATTGTCTCTCCTTTTAAAATATTTCCCACATTATTCCAATTTAGTTTCTCTTCCTAGGGCTGTCTTTCTTTTTCTGTTTTGTTTCCTAGTGTGAGCTTGTAACTTCCTTGAGTAGAGAGTGAATATGTAAGTGATGTGAGCATTGGCATGGAAAATGTCAAGAGCCATTAAGTAGAATATAACTTTTTTGCTGTCCTTGTCTTAGAGTGCTTGACTTAATTCTGGATGGCCACTTAATAACTTTAATGATTATCTTTTATCTTGGGGGTTATTTTGAAAATTGGTAACATTTAGAATAAAACATTAGTCCACATTTGGATTTACAAATTGTACTGGATTTATAAATTTGCATGATTTCCAATTTATGAAGTAGCTATCATTTCTAAAATAATTTAACAGATGAACTGAAAGAAATGTTACTTTTATATCCTTCTTTGTAATTAATATAATAACACAAGTTAACTTTTTATTCTCTGTAAAATGGAAAAAATAATGTGTGCAGCTCTTTTTTTGTGTGGGGAGGGTCAGGTAGAGGCACCGGATGGAACCCAGAGCTTTGTGCATGCTGGGCATTTTCTCTACTGCTGAGCTATATCCCCAGCCACAAGTAGCTCTCATTAGTGATTTGTATAGTTTCTGCAGTGTATTTACCCAAGAATTGACTGGATTTTTTTTCTAAGTACCTGTAGAGCTACCCACCACATCAGACCTTTAACAGGTGATCATATTTCCCCTCTCTCACAAGTACTGAAATTTCTATATTTTTAATTTTTTGTTGTGTTAATCACCTGAAAACACCATAAGCAAAATTAAAAAGTAAACAAAGTAGCTAAAACTATGCAAATAAGAGAAATTGCAATTGATATCTTTCTGAACAATGTGCAGAGTTCAGGCGATTCATAGAGATTAATAACCAAATAGGGAAATGATCCTCTTAGAACCAAGTGTACATTAAAATAGTAAGATACTATTTTGCCTAACACTTTGTCAGAGATCATAAAAATGTCAATATTCATTGCTCAATCATGCATGATGAATTACCTGGAGGAAATTTAAATTGGAATAAGCTCTATCAAGTAATTTGGCAACATATATTGAGCCTTAGAATAATTCATATCCTTTGATATAGCAATTCCACCTCTAGTAATTCATCCATCTCATCATTTACATTGGACTCACCTAGTCCTAATTTGACAGGAATTTTCTTTTAGGGATTTCCATTACCATGTCTTTCCAAAGTTTTCAAGTTAGCCTTTCACAAATATGAGAACTCGGCTTCTTTATGCAGCAAAAAAAATTTTTAAACTTAACTTGAGTTTCTCCATAACAACAATTTAAACTGTGGCATTAGCATTCACTGATTAACTAGATCAGATAGAGAGGAAAATGGTGTAAGAGAAAGTGATAATTGTGATTCATGTAAAGCAGTGCTGAACAGTACATAGTAAGAATGACAAGACTGCCGGGCGTGGTGGCGCACGCCTGTAATCCAAGCGACTTGGGAGGCTGAGTCAGGAGGATCGCAAGTTCAAAGCCAGCCTCAGCAACTTAGTGAGGCCCTGAGCAACTCAGTGAGACCCTGTCTCTAAATAAAATACAAAATAGGGCTGGGGATGTGGCTCAGTGGCCGAGTGTCCCTGAGTTCAATCCCTGGTTCAAAAAAAAAAGAATGACAAGACTAAAATGTAGCTCCCAGTACCTGAATAAACATAAAAAGCTATGATGAAGCTGAAGTCAAATCCATAATTAATTCTGGTAAATTATGATTATAACACTGAAATTCATAATAAGAAAGCTATAAAGATATTCTTTAATAACAGTATTTAAGATACAAATAACTGAAGTATCTTTCCCAAATTCAGTGAAAAGAATATGACAATCTGGGAAAATTTCCACTTCATAGGATATGCGATTTTTGTTTTATGTACATCATTTCCAATAATCTCACAAATCATAATAATATCACAAAAAACACCATGCTTCCCTCATTTGTCGTCCCTTCACTGCTCCTATAGGACCTTTAATCAGTATATTTATATTCAATGATAAAACAGTTGGAGTAGATTGGAGATGAATAGAAAAGAATGGAAACCTCATAAACACAGTCGGCTGAGCTCGTGATAGGTTTGAATGATGGTGTCTTCTACGAAAGTCCTGTTAAAACTTAATCCCCAACATAAGAGTATTAAAAGCCAGGGCAATTGGGGAAGTGATTAAGGCATGAGAACTCTGCTCTCATGAATGCATAAAGGCCTTTATAAAAGAAACGTCATAGAAAGTTTGCCTCTCTCTGCCCTCTAAGGACACAGCTTCTCCTTCCTGAGGCTACAGCAATAATGCACTATCTTGAAAACAATCCAGGGCCTCATCAGACACTGAACCTATTGATGCCTTGATCTTGGACTCCCAGCTTCCAGAGCTGTGAGAAATGAATTACTATTCTTTATAGATTTTTCAGGCTCAGGGATTTTGTTATAGCAGCACAAATGAACTAAGTTGTTTGTTTCATCACTTTAAACACCTAAAAAAGAACCCTTGTCTGTTCTTGGTTGAATAATCTGGGAGAATCCAATGTAGGCAAAATATAAACATAAAATAGATTGTGAACACAAGTGTTTATGTGGGGTATAAGTATGCCACAAGGCATGGACATGTACAATTTTTTTTAAACTTTTTTATTTGTTCTAATTAGTTGTACATGACAGTAGAATGCATTCATACATTTTGATAGATCATACATAAAAGGAGTGTAATTTCTCATTTTTCTGATTATACATGGCAAATTTACCACAGTAAAAATTGTATTTGAATACATTTGTGTAACTTTCTTTATTCTCCCTGGGTCTCTCATGTTTCTGTATGATGTGTGAATAATATTCCTGGCAGATATTTTTCAGGACTATTTTTGAAGAATAACTAACAACCATAAAAGGTGGAGATATTGTTTCCCTCTAAGGCAAAAGGCTGGTTTGTTTCCTGTTTGGTGTGATGAAATAATGTCTTTCTTCAGAGAGAAGATTGGGCAGGTTTACTTGCAGCCATTCATGAGAGACTAGGGTTTCCTAAACATGAAGTTTCTCACCTGTAATACGAACAAGTTATGTACATAGAACTCATCTTGGTCCACTGCTACACTGCTCAGTAGTGGGGTAGGGCAAGGAGATCAGGTAGAATATGAAACTTGTGCTTCCTACTACACTAATAGTAATAAAATCCTTTGTCTAGATCTGGGAGTCACATGCCTCTTGCCAGTGACCATGATAATAGAGTAGACTAACTTGTTCATTTGTAAGTAAAATGAAATCTCAGACTCATCGCAGTTTTTAAATAGCTTCTAGATTTAAAATTAATATTTTGGCAAATATAACCTCATCTGCCTTTCAAGACTGGTCTTCATTGGAAATACTTCTTAATAAAATCATATGGTCAATATGAATATATGAATTCTGTAGTTTTCCTTATTTTAGTATAGCAAATTCCCTGGAATATAAGCTTCAAGGAATGTAAGGCTTCTTTTTTACTGATACATTTTTCCAGCAAGAGACTTAGACTTCAAAGGAATCATCTGTTCACTTTCATAGTTTTGTGGACTTTTATATCTCCAGCCTTCTGAGAAAAGAATTGGCAAAAAGAATAGTTTGGCCATTCTAATCTGTGTCAACTGCAAAGGGACTGTCACCCGGCTCATACTGCTGAAAATGCATCTTTCCAATTCCAGTCAGTTCCTTGGCAAGCAGCGTATGATTTGTTTTAAAATGTGCATTGCCCTTGACACAAGGCACATGTCCACTCTTAGGATATAAAAGATGTCTTTGATGGTTTTTAATTTTTATTTTCCACATTTATTGAGGGAATTAGCTGAACCTGGGTATATGAACATTAGGATTAGGAGCTTTCACAAATTCTTAAGAGGATTTACCTTGAGCCATAAACATCTCATCTGTATTCTTGCTACAGTATCCTTATCTACATCCCTATGGAATAACGTTTTTCAGAGAGAACTTTACCAATCAAGGATGTACATGGACAGAAAGAAGCTCACTTGAGGGATTAGTTCACACAATTATGGAGGCTAAAATGTCCCTCAATCTGATGCCTGCATCAGATAAATGGTCCAGAAGATAAATGGTCCAGTGGTTAATTCTGAAAAACTAGGATTATTATCTATGACCGCATAGATTATGTGGTAGGGGTGTAAATGCCTAAAAAAGAAGGAAGGGATGAATTTGCCACTTATAATTCCAAGCTGTTATATCCAGGGAATTTTTTCTTTTTCTTTCTTTCTTTCTTTTTTTTTTTTTTTTTTGGCTTATTTTGTCTTTTACTATGGGATATAGGAAGCACTATAAAGTCCAAATAGAGTGGCATTATTTAGTTCTGACCAAATATTGAAATGTTTCTTTTTGGTTTTGTGTATAGTCTCCTCTTAACCTCCAAATGGCCACCTACAGTCAGCTAAGCAAAAGCAGAGAAACACAAGAAACACAAATAAAAGGGGCAGCAAGTCCAGAGATAGAATAGCAATAGAGACAAATGTCAGAAAATAGAAAAAGGCCATTCCATACAAAATTAAGTCCTCACATTTTGCTCAGTAATTCTCCTTAAGCTATCTGGAAAACAAAATAAAATAAACAGTATAGTGAAGTAATTGAAAATTATAATATCTTTCTGGAAAATTCTGATTTACCAGATTTCAGAAAACACAATAAGTTATTAACAAATATAGTTTCTGAGATTTCTCAAATAATTATTTTTCCAAGAGCAAGGAACTAACAGAATTAAGTGATGGTTAGTGAAGATTTAACCAGGATCAAGGTCCACCTCTGGGAAGAGTGAGATTCTGAGATGGGATTTTATAACAGACCACACTACTGTAAGAAAAATGCACTGGAGTATTGTAAATGTAACCAAGAGGCCTCATGAATAGAGATGATAAAACAATCCTGGGTTTAAACAGCACAAAATGACATGGAACAATGACCTCCAACGCTATCAAGTTTTTTCTTCCATCGCTTGTGTGTGCCACTTGATAGATCTCCCTCTTTTGTGACCTCTCCACAACAAGCTTCATTTCCTTCACAGTCTACATAATAAAACACACAACAATAACCCATATGTCTTGCGTAATGCAATCTTGGAAACATGGATAAATTGCCTCCAATTTTCACCTATAAGTGAACTCAATAACCCAAATGCTTCAAGGTTTCATCTCCAGCCCAGCCAACTGTGCCAAAGGATGAAATAATGATAACTCTCACTGTAACCGTGTGAATGGATGGGGACATGGTTTACACACACACACACACACACACACACACACACACATTTTTTTTCTGGCAATATCATCATAGCAAATTATAAGATATGATAAAGATAAACTTATAATCTGCATCTTCCTTCCTTGTTCTCTTTATATCCAACGCAATTCAGGTAGCCTTTTTTCTTCTATGCTCACCATGATAGATTCTATTAGATACTTTAAATGATCTGTAACATAGGAGAGGCTGATAAAAATATTTGGAGGAATTGATTGTTCTTGTTTTATATTGGTGGTAGTATCAATAAGAAGCTCTTTTAGAAGTGATTTGACAATTTTTATTAGAAACCAGGCATAAATTTTATCTTAATTTCTAAAAAAATAATGCAAAAGGAAAAACAGCTGAAAATGATGGGCACTTCAGTATTATTGACCCCTTTTCCCAGTTTCTTTCTCTGCCTGCCTGCCTTCCTTCCTTCCTTCCTTCCTTCCCTTCCTTCCTTCCTTCCTTCCTTCCTTCCTTTCTTTCTTCCTTCCTCCCTCCCTCCCTCCCTGCCTGCCTTCCTTCCTCCCTCCCTCCCTGCCTGCCTTCCTTCCTTCCTTCCTTTCTTTCTTCCTTCCTTCCTTCCTCTCTCCCTCCCTCCCTGCCTTCTTTCCTTCCTCCCTCCCTCCCTCCCTCCCTGCCTTCCTTCCCTCCTTCCTTCCTTCCTTCCTTGTAGCATCAATGCTTTCTCCACTCTGTCTCTTTCATGTAATTTTGCAATATCCTCAGTTGTCTTATTCTTAGATAAAGCCTCAATGCCTCACCTGTACCTTAGGTATTTGCAACATATTTTTTATAAAGATAATTCTTCTCTAAAAATGACTTTAGAAGTGTTCTTAGAATTATTTATGATTACAAAAAATTGATAAAACATAATTGTTTCACAGTCAAGAGACAGGAAGTTATAAAAATTTAGTTATTTTTTATAAAAGTATAGAATTTTTACATTATATAAAAACTGCTACAAAGACGGGATAATTCTCATAAACAAAAACTGGATGGAAAGACTGTGAATTCAAAATTGCATTTATGAAGTGAATCTTGACTACTTAAAAATGGCATGGGTCACTGGAACAAACACCTTAACAGAACAAGGAAAAATAACATACCAAACTTAGCAATGACTTAAGAGGTGGGATTTGGAGTGAACAATTTAGAAGTATTGCTATTATTATAATTGTGTTTGCATAACAAAAGCATATATATGAAAATATGATTGAAGAGGAGTTACAAATTAGGTGATATTACCCCAAGCCTTGAGTCCCATGGATGGTTTCTGTTGGGAGATTCCCAGTGGAACCTCAGATCTCCTTCCCTGGCTCACTCTTTTCACAGGCTCTTACATTTGCTGCAGTTCTGAAAGGGATGAATATTAATTATTTTAAACCATCTTCTAAAGAAATAGAATCTACTACTCACTGCCCACACATTCCTCCTTTTGTTTCCAGTTCTTCAAGGAATGATTCATCAGTTTTGTCGTTAGGTTTCTGAACTGCCTTGTCTGCAGGAAACATGAAGTCACGTACATACAACCACTGCTAGAAATACCCACGAAAGCAAAGAGAAGCCATCTTTTTCTAGAATCCTTAACAATGGTGGGTTGCATGTTTCCTCAATGCTTTTTCTTGGTTTTATTCCCAGTCACTCCTCTTCTGTTTGTTTATTTTGGTAAAAGCTTCACCCATTTATCGCCCCTTGAATTCAATTTTTCTAATTCACCAAGCACTAGTTAGAAAAGACAATTTTCATCAGTTTTTTCTCCATAATTAAGCCATTTGTGCTGATGACAGTGGTCAAATGCTTTGAAATCTTTAAGATTTGTAACAACCTGTTTTGTAGCCAGTCTAATACAACATCCTTTCCATATACTTATAGAAAGCAATTTTATCTCCGAAACTCTACTTTATAATTCTCCTTGGATTTGAAATCATTCACTTTACAAAAGCTAACCTAAAACAAATTTTGTGTACACTGCAGTATGAAAAATTCCAAATCAGAACTTAAACACGATTTCTTTAAAATTACTATATTTGACCCCAAGAATTTATCTACAGATTATTTTATTGTTACCTTACTTTTGCTGTTTCTTTTCTGACTAGCAGATAATGAAGGAGTAGAAGGCAGAAGAAAGGATGCAAGCCTGCACTTACTGAGCGGAAAAACAGGACCAAAATAACTTCAGCTATTGTATTCTTTCCCACTCCAGCAAAGGTGATAGGGTTTCAGATGGGGAAACTGTCTCACTTGGCTTTAGATGACTCCTTGGCTTTAACAAGGCGGCTGGAAAGGAGGAAGCACTCTCCGTTCCAAATGTTCTCTGGCAGAATTATAGAGTAAGTTAAGTGAACTTGGGAATATACACAGCACGATTCTGCAGTTAGTATATTAAACAAAGAGAAAGAAAACACAGGTGATTTTTTTATAGTTTCACACACTTCTCCTCTTGACACAATGATTTTAACAGTGTCTCTCGAGCTATTTTTAAACAAGAAAGTCCTAAAGCACTGACACCTTTTCTGGGGATAGGTGAGGCTTTAATCCTTCATAACATGCAGTGAATTTAGCTGGGACATAGTTTTTGTATATCTTGGTTATATTTTGTGATACTAGGTTTTAAATGTACCCTCAGAACAGTTAACTTTCCATTTTATGGAGAATGGAACCTTGCAGTTGTCAGGTTAGTTCTAGGCCCCTTATGTTGACATTAACAGTGATCCCCTAATAACACTGTCCTAGTCCTGGGCAACTTCCCATCTCTGGAGCCATCTCTGGAATGAGAGGTTAACCTTACAGACTAAAATCACTCCTGAAGGTGTGGAAATTAACATACTGCATGGCTACCACACAATCCTTGGGAAATTAACTGGGTAAACATCCATAATATATAATAAATTTTCAATGCAGAATGGGATAATCCAGCATGTATCACTAAATAAGCAATTATATTCATCTGGGAACTATCTAAAATTTACTTTTAGAGATGCTTTACTATTCAAAACTTCTGAACAGATTTCTGTCTTTTTTATTGAGGTAAAATATAGAGAACAGAATTTATCAGTTTCACCATTTTAAATGTACTATTCCATGGCTCTAGGTGAATTCACTTTTAGGCCACCATCACCACTATCCATTCCCAGAACATTGCACTCTGTACTGACTTAACAATAACTTTCCATTCTTTTAGTACTTGGGAACCTGTAATACTTCCTACCTCTGTGGATTTATCTATTTGGGCCTCATGTAAGGAGAATAATATAGTACTTCTCTTATGTGTCCAGGATATTTTAAGTTGTATGTTTTCCAGGTTTGTCCATGTTATAGACTAGCATCAGGATTTCTATCATTTTTAAGGCTGAATAACATCCTATTTTATGTATATACCACATTGTGTTTACTGCTTTTTGACAACCATTTGGGTTGTTCCCATTTGGAGGCTAGTGTAAATAATCTTGCTATGAACATTTGTGTACAAGTATTTGTTTAGGTCTCTAATTTCAATTCTTTTGAATAAATACCTAGAAGTGAAATTTCTAGATAACATGGTAATTCTATGTCTAACTATTTGAAGAGACACCATCTTGTTTCTCTTTGAGGCTACACTATTTTAGATTCCCAATTTAAAATTTAAGTATTAAGTGTGTGTATGCCAAGCACTTATTGAACATTTATTATTGAGAAGATGCCAGGATGAGTCAAGGACAAATAAGGCATTATCAAATTGTACTATTTGAACAAAAAGTATTTAATGATTAAACTGAATACAGGTTGGGCAGTCCAAAATTAAAATTTTATGTGAACTGATTTATACAAAAGCATGTGTTACCTCTTGCTCCAAATTATTTGTATTTCTTGGGCCATTTTTGTTTGCTTGTTTTATCCCTGTGGGTATTTTTCAGATCCTAGAAATGTCAAATTTTTCAGTATGTCAATTAATATTAATGTTTTCCATAGTCCACAGAATGCAAATATTGTAATCTAATCTGCTCAATATGGAACAATAGTATAGAATGAACCAATAGAGTTATTATAGTCACAATTATTTTTAAATGCTTACCGTGCATCAAAAATGGCTCCGTTCTTAACGTAATAATAAATCAGAGACTATTATGCTTGTACTAGGAATAAAGAAACTGATACTCAAAAGATGTTGGGGGAATTTGGCCAAGATCACATGCTAGGAGGCAGAACAAAGTTTCAAACTCAGCCTGGTCTTTCATGTTCAACTCTTAAGCAGCCCATTTATTTTGACAGTGTTTGGCAATGGTTAAATACAGAATTTTTTTTTTTTTTTTTTTTGGAACCAGGGATTGAACTCAGGGACACTTGGCCACTGAGTCACATCCCCAGCCCTATTTTGTATTTTATTTAGAGATAGGGTCTCACTGAGTTGCTTAGGTCCTCGCTAAGTTGCTGAGGCTGGCTTTGAACTCATGATCCTCCTGACTCAGCCTCCCGAGTCACTTGGATTACAGGCCTGTGCCACCACACCTGGCCAGAATGCTTTTTGTAAGAAGATATCTCAAGAGACAATCTCCAGGTTTCACCTTAAATCCTGGGAGTAACTGATAGTGTTTTCATTGCTACAACTAGAGCAAGGTTATGTTAGTATTACTTATCAATTTAAGATGCTATCATTTACTTCTGAAAAATCATATATCACACCAGAATACCGTTTATATATATTTAATGCAGAAAACTTTACTTCTTTCCACTATTGAATGTAAATTAGAACTAGAACTGAAAATGTATTACTCAATTTGAGGAATTTCAGAAAATTTAGCAAAAAATCTTTCTAAAAGATTCTTCTGCATATTATAAAATATTTGCTTCCCAACTTAATTAGAGTAAAAACTCAAATCCATTGCTGAAAATCCATGGCATATCTCAGATCTTATGGTCTCCAGTACCCCCTCAGTCACCCTTTCCCAGGTTTATAGGAGTGAGCTGATGCTGTCACGGAGCTGATGTCATTTCACGGATGCTGTCTTAACACACAAAGCAAATTCCCATATCAGGAATCTTCTTCCTGGTGTCTGCATGGCTCATTCCTTAGTTATCTTTAGGTATTGATCAAATATCACCTTCCTGAAACCCCTCTATAAGATCATTCCTCCATCATAAACACTCTCTACACTCTTTACCTGCCTTTATTCAACTTCATAATATATATCATTGCAATATGTTAACTTTTATATATTATCCATATTCGTCCATTTAAGAGAAAATTAATTTTATTCATTTCTCTATGCTCACTCCTTCAAAAGTGACTCACTTTCAACAAAGAGTTGTTTAAAGGAGGAAGGAGGGAGGAACGTCCAAACTATATCATTGATATACAGAGTAAAGGACAAAAAATATCCTTAAATCCAGGCAATTCATGGTGCCAACAGAGATCTTGCTGAAGTATTTGGTATTTTAAATTCAGGCTGTTGTCAGTCCTTTAGGTTTCTAAAGCATTGCTTAATATTTTCCAGCAAAACTGATTCTTGTCTTGTGTCTTACGCTCTCCACCCAGACTCAGGATGGTAGTGGGAACATTGAAGAATTTTTTCCAACGCTTTCTTCAAACAATTTTAACCACAGAGGCAGGTCCACAGCCCAGTTGTGCCAGGGCAGTGGAATAGGTTGCTGAGAGACCAAAGAAAATACTTGAGACAGCAAGTGAGGCATAGGGTTTATTATAGAGAAATGGTTACAGTGGAGACAGGCTGTACAGAGCACCTCCATCCTCACTGTACTTGACAGGAAGTGCCTCTTTTGCCTTGAAGAATTTTGTCAAGTGTGGCTGGCCTGATGAGTGACACCTACCCTCGCCACAATGCCCTCAGTTCCATGCCTGTCACCACCTAGAGAGGGGTTTTCTATGTTAGGTTGCGCGAGGGGTGGCATCATCAGCCCTAGCTTACTTAGTATTAGTTTGTATGACCAGTCTCCAGGGGAGCAACTGCTGGTGTATATTCAAAAGAAACTTTCTACAGATAATATTATTGCACCTGAGCTCCCAGGTGAGATAAAGGATGTGAGATAAAGCCAATATCCTTCCAGACAATATTTATCTAGCCATTCTGGACTAGATGCCATGCTGTCCTGTTCTCTTGCCTTGACTAGATTCTTGGGAATGGAGAGGGGAACATGGTGTTTTACTGTCCTCTTTTTTTTTTTTTAAGGATGACACAGAGGGCCTCTCCAGACATAGACGGGAAATGAGAATTTCTTATTCAAAAATTCACGATGGACACAGTTTATCGGGAATAATTTAAGGCACAAGGATAGCTTTTAAATATAAAACATTGCCTTCCTTCCTCCAGCCCTTTATATCACAATGATGTTAGGCTGCATGTGAGGTAAGGGAAATGTGTTAAGTAAGTGCCTAAATGTTAACAAAAGTTCACAAATCACATTTATCACATATGAATCATAAGTCATTACACCTTCCGCAACAATGTAAAAAAATCTCTAGTTTCTCTTCAAAATAAAAAAATAATTTTTCAAAAGAAGGCTATAAGCATTATTTTTTGAATGGCCACATTCAAAATTTCTAAACCCTCCCCTATTTTTAAAAATGTTGTTTTCATTAACATGTTGTGGGGAGCCATTCATGTCTAGCAGAATCAGAGGTGGTTGAGCCATGGGACACAGAGGTCTGACTCCCAGGAACCGGCAGCCATGAGAGACTGTTCCAGATTATGGGGGGTGGGCAGGGATGGGTGTCCTGGTGTGGGACTGGCTTATAGTCTGATTAATGTGCTACTTCCCTGAGCAAATGGCTTCCCTAGCTCCACCCCATCCTGTTCCTTACAGAAGAAGCCCCTCCTAGCCCGGGCCTCCTTTTCCTGAGTGACTATAAAATAAAGGAGAGGTGGGTTA
>JAJEJO010004423.1:38440-176234 GCA_020662805.1 Glaucomys volans
GGGCCTCCTTTTCCTGAGTGACTATAAAATAAAGGAGAGGTGGGTTACTCCATGTTGTTAGAGGCCAGATCTGTTTTGGCCCCATCCATCCTGCCCCCTCCCATTTGAAAAGAGTATTGGTTCTTGTGTGTTTATTGATTAGATAAATTTATTGTTAATTAATTGATTTATTGCCAGCACGCCATCCTCTGGCAGTTAGTTCTTCCCTCATCCACGCGGAACATTGCTAAAACCTCCACAACATGTAATATTTGTACATATCAAAGGGGCATAGTGTGGTGTTTTAATACATAAATACAGGGTACATGGATTAAATCTGGGTAATTAAACTTTCCCAGTCATCAATCTTCATGTTTGCAGGATTGGACAATGGGTACCAAAACTCAGAAAGAAGAATAAGTTCTGGTGTTCTATAGTAAAATGGGTGACCATAGTTCACAATAACTTATTAAATATTTTAGTAAAGATCTAACTATTCCAATTAATCTAAACTGATGCTTCTGGGTCAAGAACAAGACTCTTGCAGATAGACCGACAGCTCAGCAGCAGTACATGTTAAAAGTGAAAGCAATTGCCCAGAGCAGTGAGGCACACACACCTGTAATCCCAGTGGCTCTGAGGCTGAGGCAATAAGACCACAAGTTCAGCAACTTAGTGAGGCTCTAAGCAACTTAGTGAGACCCTATATCAGAATAAAAAAATATTCTGATATTTCTTTATCAGAATGTAGCTGGGGGGGGGGATGTAGCTCAGGAGTTGGGTGCCTCTGGGTTCAATCCATGTTACCCAAAATTAATAACTAAAAAGAGGGGGACTGGGGTTATGACTTAGCTGTGAAATGCCCTTAGGTTCTATCCCTGGTACGAAAGAAGGAAGGAAGGAAGGAAGAAGGAAGGAAGGAAGGAAGGAAGGAAGGAAGGAAGGAAGGAAGGAACTTCCTTCACCTCTTCCTGAAAAGCAGACACCCTGCTCTCCTTGATAAGGTCAGGCACTCCTGCACAGCCTGCCTTGACCACAGTCCTGTGTCACTCAGTGCCTGGTCACGCAAGTTGAAGAATGGGCCAGTGTCTCAAAGGTACTCAGAATTCTTCCAGGTATGCTTTACTTCTTCTAGGAGTTTTATTGTTTTGTCATTCAAACTACTACTGCATGTACACATCTATACTACATGTAGAATTATTTTTTGTTATAGAGTATATAATGGTCATATTTTTCCCCATAAGGATACCCATGTAGGCAGCACCATGACTGAATGATTTCTTCCTTCTGCTCTTCAGTTACCTATGTAATATCCTAATTCTCCTGGCATCAGGCAGGTTTGTTTTACAAAATTTTTCCCATTTCATCTAGAATTGTATTTAGTTGTATAATATTCTTTTATTATTCTTTTAATGTCATAGAATCTCTAGTAATAATCCTTTCATTCTTGAAAATGTTCACTTTTGTTTAAGCTTTTTATGATCAATCATGCTAAAGTGGCGTGTATTTTACACTCTTCTTGAACACTTGGGTTTGACTTAATTAATTTTCTCTGTTTTTTCCTTTCTTTAATGTCTATTCTGTAGTAATTTCTTCATTTGGCTAACTTTCATTTTATGCTTATATTTTTTGAGATTTTTATAATGGAAATACATCATTGACAGTTAATATAAATATTTAAAGCTAAAAATTTCTCTGTAAATACTGTGCCCCACAATTTTGATGTTTTGTACTGTTATTTTTTGTTAAAATAAAATTATAATGTAATTTCTCTTATGATTTCTTCTCTTAGTCATTACTTATTTATTAGTGTATTGTTTGATTCCTAAATATAGGAACTTTTCATATATAACCATTGGTCTTTAATTTGTTTCTGCTGTAGCATAGAACATATTCTATAAAATACCAGTATTTTTAAACATATCAAGATGCACTTATGGTCCTGTAGACAATCAAATTTGAGAAATGTTTCACATACACTTGAAAAGAATATACATTTCACAATTGCTGAACCAAGTGCACTAAATATCAATTGGGTTGAAGTTAAAATGATGTACAGTTATTTCAATGATTTGTACCAGTCATTATATCAATTACTGACAGAGCCATGTTAAATCCTCCAACGATAGCTGTACCACACTGTATATGCAACCTATCCAGTAATTTCTTAGTAGTCACCTCAATTTCAGATTGACTGTCATGGTATCATAGAGTACATGATCAAGAAGCCTTTATTTTACTTAATAAGATCATAAAGCGCAATAATAGTAATACTGGCAATTCAGATACATCAAAGAGAAGCTTCAAAATGCTTCATTTAAATGAGAAGGTGAAGAAAGTGTTTGATTTAATAGGAAAAGAAAAAAAATGTATTCTGAGGTTGCTAAGATCTATGGTGAGAACAAATCTTCTATCTGTGAAATTGTTAATAATATCTGTGCTGGTTTTGCTGTCACACATCAAACTGCAAAAATTATGTCCATAGTGAGTGATCAGTGCTTAATTAAAATGGAAAAGATATTAAGTGTGTGTGTGTGTGTGTGTGTGTGTGTGTGAAAAAGAATATATGTAGCAATCGGTAATATCAGTTTCATACAACCACTTGGGGTCTTGGGAAGTATCTTCTACCATTTGGGGAGGGAGGATTATGGCTTGGATCCAGTATGTCCTTGAAGTCTCAAGTGTTGAAGGCTCGGGTCCCAGTGCAACAACATTCAGAGATGGGGCTTGGGGGAAGTGACTGGATCATAAGGGTTCTGACCTCATCAGTGGTGTAATCCATTGATAGCCAAATGGACTACAGGGAGGTGGTGGAAAGGGTAGGCAGATGGGGAATTGTTGGAAGAAGTAGATCATTGGGGGTGTGCCCTTGGGAGCTATATCTTGTCCCCCACCACCCCCTGCCCAGCATCCTGGCTGCCCTGATGCCAGGAGCTGAGAAGCTTTCCTCTGACATGTCCTTCCACCATGAGGGTCTATCTCACCTCAGATCCAAAGCAATGGGGTCAGCTGACCCTGGACTGCAAACTCTTAAACTGTGAGCCAAAATGAATCTTTCTTCCTTTACCTTGTTTTTCTCAGGTATTTGCCAGAGACGAAAAGATGACTAACACAGGGGGAATACTGTTTAGCATCAGATATATTTTTTAGAAATTAAGAAAAACAGTTATCTTTTTCAATACCCTCATTTACCATTTTGGAGCTCTTTCTTGCCTGTAAATCCATGTTTACATGTGGCATCAGTTTCTTGTCTGAAGAACTTCTTTTATCATTTCTTGTACTCCAGGACTTTTGGAATTGAAGTATTTCAACTGTTGTTTTTCTGTAGTAAAGGCCTATTTCACCTTTATTTATTTTTCTGTTTCCTTTATTTTTTAATTTAATTTTATTTTTATTTATTTTATTTTATTTTTATAGACTTCATTTTAATGGGGTAGATGTGAAGTACATATTTTCATTTCTATGGTTGCACACAATGTACATTCATATCATTCTTGTTAATCATACATGTACATAGGGTAGTGATGTCTGTCTCATTCCACCATTTTTCATACCCCCTCTTATTTCCTTCTACATAATCTAAATTTCCTCCATTCTTCTCACACCCCCCACCCCCACATGCAGATTCTATGTCATCATCCACTTATCAGGGAAAACATTCGACCTTTGTTTTTTTGGGATTGATTTATTTCACTTAGCATGATAATCTCCAATTCCATCCATTTATCTGCAAATGCCATAATATTATTCCTCTTTATGACTGAGTAGTATTCCACTGGCATGGCTGTGGGGGAAAAGGCACACTTTTACATTGCTGGTGGAGTTGCAAATTGGTACAGCCACTCTGGAAAGCAGTGTGGAGATTCCTGAGAAAACTTGGAATGGACCCACCTTTTGACCCAGTTATCCCACTCCTTGGTTTATACCCAAAGGACTTAAAATTAGTATACTACAATAACACAGCCACATTAATGTTTATGGCAACTCAATTCACAATAGCTAGACTGTAGAACCAACTTAGATGCCCTTCAATAGATGAGTGGATAAAGAACCTTCATTTATTTTTAATAGAGAAGACTATGTCCAAAATGCTGGATTATCCTTTTTTCCTTTGACTACTTCAGAATTATTTCATTCCCTCTACCCTCCCTTGTTTATCATGAGAAGTCCATTATAACTTGTGCCATTTTTCCATTTTATGAAATTTCTCTACTCCCACTACTTCCAAGATCTGTTTTTTTCTGTCGGTTTTCAGTAGTCTTAATATAATGTGCCATAAATTGTGTAGATGTGTTCTTCATGTTTTTTGGAGTCTACTTAGGTTTCATTCTATAGGTTGATATTTTCACCAAATGTGGCTAAAATTTAGCCATCATTCTTTAGTCTTCCTTTCCATTCACTTCTTTCCTCTTTGTATATCCCCTTTAACATACATTGATAGCTTAATATTGTCAAAGAATACAATAAGTGTTTGTTCATATTACAAGACTGTGTTCCACTCTGCTCTCTAGATCATATCATTTCTATTTATTGGGCTTCAAGTTTACACCCCAACCTTTTCTTTTGCCATCTTCTATCCACTATTAAACCCATCAGTGTGTTTGTACTTTAAATATTATATTTTGTGTAGATTCTCTATTTTTTTCTTGTTTATGATAGTCATTTCTCTGCTAAGATCCTCCATCTGTTTAGCATCATTTTCTTTACATCTTTGAACACATGTATGAGAGCCAATTTAAAGTCTTGTATTTAATTCTAACATCTGAGACATCTCAAGGAATGTTTCTATCACTTAATTTACTTTTGACTATGGATCACATTTTCCCACTTTTTTCACATATATAGTGACTTTTGGTTACAAATTATGCATTATGGACTGTATGGAATAAAATTCTGGATTCTGGAATCTTTCCCTAAAGAGTGCTGATTTTGTTTTAGCAGATATGTTACTTACCACAGATCTTGCACTTGCGTGGGTTTGATTTTATAATCTGTTAGGGAGGGTTTCAACTTAGTCCTAGTCTTAAAATGAACATTTAGTGCTAATGGAATAATTACTATTCCCATGTCAGAGTTCAGGGGTTTCAATTAAATGCCCTTCTTATTTGAAAAGATTTTCTCTCACCCTTGCAGTGGGCAGCAAGTCAAAATACCGTTTAGTATTTTTAGACAATACTGCTTTTTCCCCCTTACATTCCTTGCAATCTCCTGTGTGCATGCACAGTTCATGTGAATCCAGAGATATGAGAGAAATTTCATGCAAGTTTTCATCCTTTCTCATTTTTAAGTATTTCCCTCCTAATTCTCAGTTAGTTGGCATTCATGAATTGTGACCCATTTAGACTATTAAAATTCTGACTTTCTGCTCAAGTTTTACTCCCCTGCACCATTTACAACACTAGCTTTGGGGGGGTTTTTGTTTGTTTGTTTTTGTTTTTGTTTTAATCAGTGACTGATCTGAAGCTTAAGAACAAGGTCACCTGGTTTAGGATTAGTGCTGAAGACCAAAAACAGCCCCAGACATGGAGGTTAGCACATTCATCTGAGAGTAAATCTTACTCTGCTAAAGGCTAAAAAGAAGAGAATCCAGCAGCTTCTGGGAGGAATCATTACTTTATGAATCAATCAGTGCCAACTAAGTAAATTGGGGAGGGGCCTTAGTATGCAAGAATTTAGTGGCAAAACTGGTGAAAGCAGGTGAACCTGACCTAAAACATTAGACAAATTTCCCAGGATGTCAGTTTCCCCTTGTGGCTGATTCACTACAAAAGAACAGCTTCTAGCAACTCTCACTGCATTCTGTATCATCAAATATCAGAGGTAACCAAAAAAAGAGCACTTTTGTTTTTGTCATCTTGATATTCATCTATCATAGAGTTGAAAGATTAAAAATGGTTTTATTTCCTTTCGTATGAAAAGTTTAAAATCTGATGGTCACAGACAGGCACTCTTAGAAATATAGGCCTAGAAGGGACTATTGAAATTATGGAGGCTGCCCTCTTCATTTTACACAGGAGAAGTGCGTCCCAGATACTGGGTGTTGGAGCCAGAGCAGAACCCAGGTCTCCTTACTGAGTCCTCAGCCATGCCTCATTCATTCCACTGCATTCTTTCTCCCCCATTAGTCTCTGCAGCCCAGGAGAGCATCCATCCCATAAACTACCTCCAAGTGGCAAAGTTTTTTAACCCTCCTGAGATGCATACATGGTTATTTTGAACATAGTCACTATTTTATTATCTCTGAATAAAACCTGTAGAAAAATCATAGGCTCTGTGGAACCACTTGACTTATCAGGGATGGTATTTAAGTGTCTAGGAACCTTTATCTAGAGTGAAGACTTTCCTGCAGTAAGGTTTCTTTAAACCAGAAGCCACACATTACAAATTACCCAGTTATCTCACTTCTAAGCAACTGTTCTTTTTAAATATAGAACAATAGTGACCCCCCGTGGCAAAACATGTTAGTACCTGCAAGTTGTAAAGAATTAAAATGACATTTTAACTAATTTTACAAATTTCAGGACAATGTTTTGATTAATTGTAAAATAATAGGGTCCAATAAACAATTCCATTACAAATGTGAAAAAAAAGAAATGTAATGGCATTCTCCAACATTTCCATGAGATATCTCTAAATAAGAAATCAAAAGTTGTCTCATGCTGTCCAGTTAAACACTATTAATTTTAAATACTTTCACTTTCAATATATTATAAAAGATAATTAATTTGAAAATTTATTTAAAAATCTATCAGTATGAATGCAAACTTGAATATGTTTTTTAAAACTACATTTTCATGTTCATGCTGTTTCTGCAAAATCCAGAACACAATCCGCCTATCTAGGTTTAAAGACTGAATCACATGTAGTAAGTGAGATACCAGTAAATAATGATTACTTATTTTCTAATTCCTATTTTATTTCCAAGAGGTATATGCTAAGCTATGACAACGCACCAAATTCTTAAATATTCTACTGTATAATATCCTTTATAAAATGCCATAATTGAATGTGAACAGTTAGTGCCATTTTCATACTTTTATTCATTTTTATAAAACATCTCTATATTTTTGCACTTATAAGCCTCTAAAAATTAATTCTCCCTGAACATCCATTGAAATAATTTTGATTCATACTTTTACATTTTTACATAAAATATGGCGATACTGTTTATAACATACAGAGCCATATCACTGCTGAGTTTCACTGCTTGGTCTTAATTTAGTCCAACTTTCTACTTTCTAAAAGATTTGTAAGATTTATTTTATTCCCATCATTTCCATAGATTTGTAAGATTTCTCTAATTCCATCATTTCCCTTGCCAGTAATAATAATTTGTTTTCAGGTTCATTTTTGAAAGAATAAAAAGAGTTATTTGTCACATACATGATGAATCAAAAACACCAAAACCACTAAATTCTTACGTAAGCATACATGTGTGAACACTCAAGTACATGCAAACACCTAATTTACATGTATCAAGGATACTTCTTCTACACCCTATGAAAATTTATTTGAATCATTGCAAGGATTTAAATATGCATATATATGTACACATATGCCAAAACATGCACATTTGTAGATAATTATTCTATCTGAAAATCACACTGTGTATAGAATTACTAGCAAGTGTGAACTCTCACTTAAAATAACTGAGGCATCAATGTATTTTAAAAGGGTTCTATTGGTAATCTAAACTTGTGACTATCTTAAAGCAAAAAGCAACCTACAGCATCAGTAGAAGCAGAATGCTTAACATGTCTGCTGTAGATGTCTATAAAATACAGTAAAAAAAAGTTCTGACTTTGTTCATTTGTTTACTCTAGATAGTTCATAAAGACTCTTCAACTGTCGCAGCTATTTTCCTGCATGTGTGATGGGACACATCATTAATATGAAAGAACCTATTTCAAAACTGATATAATTTTATTTTGGAAAAGCCTCACAATCTGCTATTTGGAGTTTTTAGTTTCCAGATTTCTATATTGAATTAAATGATTTAGTTAGTAAGGAAACAATCTTTAAAGTTGCCTAGTTTCCCTCGAATGTTAGCATAACAAAAGTGTGAATGAAATGTACTAACAGTTGATTTAATTCTAAGAACATATTTAGAATAAATTATTCCATTTTGGAGGTTTTCATTGTCCCCACAAAACCACTAAATAAGCAAGTCACAGGATTATATAATTGGCAAACAGAACAAGAATACACTAATTTGTTGCTGTTTCATCTAATCTGAGACTGTAACTGCTATAAAGTATCACATGTATATTGATTGGCACAAAGTATCAATATGTATATTAAATGTTACCTTTGGTGACATATTAACCATGATCTTTTATTCAGGAGCATGTCTATGGTTAGCAATAACTCAAATTCATACTGGTAATCTGGTATCCTTAAACATGCCTCTATGTCATTAATGAAAGATTAATTACAATGTTTTTGCAGTTTTCTGTTATCTAGATTAACAAAAGTAGCAACAACCTGAGTAGGTAGTAAGTTATGGCATCAGCAGCTTCAATGGGTCTTGCACTGTGTTACTCATTGTGTTTGCTTTCATTCATTGTGTTGGCTAATGCAACCCTATGAGAAGGTATGAGGTAGAGTTGAAAAGATTCTGCTTAGTGAGATTCTGCTTAGATTCTGTTTAGATTTTCCTTAGTGAGATTCTGTGACCAAGGTCACATAGCTGTTAAGTGGTAGAGATTATTAAACCAAGGTCGTAGTGTTAAATGGTAGAGAGTATGTGTCCAAGATCACACAGGCACTGAGTGTAAGGTCACATACGTTCAGGTATATGGTAGGTATTCAGGTAACATAAGTAATAAGTGGTAAAATTTTGGTGTTCAATGTCATGTCATATAGATGGTGAGTGGTAGTAGTTACATGTCCAAGATCACAATAGTACTAAGTGGTAGAAGATTTTTGCTCAAGATCACACAGATGGTAAATGGTTAAATAATAATAGGGATTATTTCCTCTACTATTATTGCAATGTAAAGTGTAGAGGTTATACGTCCAAAACCATGTGGGTGATACATGGTAGAACTCATCCAGGGCTACATAGGTGGCTAGTAATAGTCTCTATAGGCTTTGTTTTTTTCACTAGCAATCTTAGGGCTTTGATATGAGGAAATGAGAAGACACTGCTAGCTGCCCAAAATCTGTTTCTTCTTTTCTGGAGTAGTGAGAGATACCCCTGACATAACTGCCTAGCCAGGGCTTTATCTTCCAGTGCTCCTTATGGACAGGTGTAACTTTATGATGGAGTCCTTAATCAAGCGAATGTCAGCAGAAGTCACACTCACACAACTTTCAGGTCTGGCCTGTAAAACCTCAGACTGAGCCCTTGTATTCAGTTTCCATTTTCACATGTTGGAAGAAAGAATCATCTGAACTCAATTCACTCAAGCAAGTGAGGATGACTCCCCAGGGTATCATCCAGAAACAGAGCAGAAGGCAGCCAGTTCCCTGCAGGACTTCCTGAAGCATAGCTGTCTGCCAACCTAGAATGCTCATCTCAGACTAGAACATGAGAAAAAATTGCTTTTTTAATTTTCTCTAAGTTATTACCCTATTGTTTCTTATAGTCACCAAGCTTTCCCTAAACTGATATAATGAACATGTAGGTGTCTTAAAATATAAAATGCTAAAGTTTTAAATAAATACAAAGCTTATAGTATTTTTCTTATAAATATAAAAGTATACACAATAATAAATGGCTTGATGAAACTAAAATCTTTTCCATATCTTACAGTATATATCACTTCTGTTTTAAGTCCCTGGATTCTAATCATGTTGTCTTTCTTTATGTCATGTCATTACTAAATGTCTCTTTATCATCCCTATCATATTTCCCTAGACTTTTAATCCATACCATAATTCTAGGTGAAAACTGTAATAAAGAAATCATGGCATTTTGTTATGGATAAGAAATCATGCCAGATCAATTTTCTAGCATTTGAATAAGCTTCTGCTCAGAATCCATGACTACACTAAAAGGGACTTTTTTCAATAATACCAATTACCTTGAGTTTTAAGGAATATAAAAGAAGGCTAAATCAATTCATTCTTCATGAAGATAGTAGTAAAAAGTATATTGGATAACTTGTACTGTGAAAAATGTTTTCTATTTTCTTGTTGAAAATAATTCTATGGAAATTGTTCCAACTGTGGTTTTAAAAGGTGCGGGGAGTGGCAAGGGCAATTCCCCAGCATGCTGTACATTATGACAGTAACAGCTCCATCTTTCTTTCCTTTTTTCCCCTCCTTAGCAAATCTGGGAATCAAGTCCAGAGCCTCACTCATGACAAACAAGCTCTCTGCCACTAAGCTATACCACCAGCCCTCAGTTTCATACTTAAAACTGCAAGGGTTTACAAGTATCCAGTGAGTGCCTTAAGATCAGTGGAAGCAGAAAGACTATTTCTAAGGTGGGAAGAAACAGAAATAAACAAAGTATAAGATAGTGGGATATTTCTAGACCAAGAGGAGTGAGGAGGTGGAAATCTTGACCTGTTTAAAACAAAAATTAATGTTGAAAAGGTCAAGTTTTGCTAAGTTACTCAGGACACTTAAAAGTGAGTCCAGGATTTGTATTTGTTACCATGGGTAATAAAAAGAAATTATGTTTCCAAAGAGTTGCCTTCTTAAAACTTTTAGAAATATCACTATGATAGTTTTTTGGCAAACACATTGAACTGATGAGACACTAAGACATTAATTTTATGGAAGTATGAAATGTACATGTTGATAACTTTATTGAGATATTTTGGAAAGGAAACAGAGAAATTAGAACCCTCATGCACTGCTGATGGGAATATAAAGTAATGAAGGTGTTTGAAAAGGAGTTTGGCAATTCTTCCCTAATGTAAAGAACCATAAACTTCCTTATGACCCAGAAATTTCAAATCTAGGAATATACCAGGAAGAAATGAATGCATATGTCTACACAAAAACTTGTACATAAATGTTCATAGTAGCAATAATCATAACAGTTTAAAAGTGAAAACAATCTAAATATTTGTCAACTGATGAATAGATAAGTAAAATGTGGTATGTCCATAAAATGGCATATTACTTGGCAATAAAAAGTAATGAAGTATGTATACATGTTGTCACATGGAAGAACCTAGAAAACATTATGCTAAGAAATACAAGCCAGACACATAAAAAGTATATATTACAAGATTCCAATTATATGAATTTTCCAAAATGTAGGGGCAGACATTGATTATTGGTTATTTAGGTTTGGGATGGGTGGAGGGCTATGGGGTGATTACTAATAGGTTAAGAATTTCCTTTGGGGATGATAAATATATACTGTAAAATTTATTGTGAGAATAGTCACACAACTCTGTGACTATTGCAGAAACCATCGAACTGTACATTTTAAATGGATGAATATTATGTGAATTATATCTCAATAAAGTTATATTTTAAAATATTTATTCAAATAAAGATAATAGGGAGCTGGGACTGAAGTGACAGATTTGCAAATATAACTACTATCCTTGATACTAGGATAAATGTTGTAAATTTAAATATTTAGAACAATAAATAAATTTTAAATTTTATATCTTTTTCTGTACTTGTCTGTTTTACATATAAATTGTCACAATGCCCACCCAAACTAAAGGGACGATGAAATAGATCCACCTCTTATGAGAGGAATGGCAAAGTCTCATTGCAGAGTGTGTGGAGAGAATGAGGAATAGATAATTGTCACCATATTTTTGAGAGGGGCATCAATAATGATGGCTTCTTGTCTGAGAAATGTGGAGATAACAGAGATGATGGTGCCAGTAGGCTCTTACACTCGTTTTTCCCATAAAATGAATAAAAGTTCCATGCATGTTTCCAATAATCTGAAAAAAACATCCACAAGAATGACGCAGCTAAAAAAATTGCAAGAATCTTGGGAGAATATTCAACATAAGACTCGATTTAAGAAAAAAAGTTATTACCAAAAACTAGCATGTGGTACAACAGCAGAATCTATTAAACTTTCAAAGCAAACATTTCCAGAATGTGTAGAAATAAGCCATGATTTCCTTTGAGGTATGAAGTCATATAAACTCCATTCTCACATCTGTCAAATCAGCCTTCTTGTGGGAATTCACCAAAATGAACCATTGCCAAGGATACTCTATCAAGAGGCTTTGTATTCACTGTGTTCTGCTATGTTTAAATCAAGTTATAATCCTCCTAGGAACAGGACAATTCCATGTGTGAGATTATAGAAACAGCAGAGTGGTTTGTGACAGAGGACATACCTCTGGGGAGAGGGGATACGGCTGAGGGCATACCTTATCGCCAACTAAGACACTCCTCTGTGACAGAATGGAAGTCAAAGTAGTTGTCAGAGTTCATCAACATGAACACTGCTTAGTGCAAAGGAAATTTTCAGACTACCAACTAGTTTTATAAATGGGCTTCCACTGTTCAAATTGAACTTGCTTCTTATTCTTGACTCCCATACTCAGCGTTAGTTTCCAAAGGCCAAAGTCAAGTTGGTTTTTTGCTGTTATATTCAAGGCTTTCCCCTCCCTTTTCCACTTCATCTCTTGACTCATTTCATTGTCAGAGCCTGTGCTTTTCCTCTTGCTTTCTGTTTTGTTTATTTGTTTGCTTGTTTTGTACCAGGGATTGAATAACCCCAGGGCACTTTATCACTGAACCACATCCCCAGCCCTTTTTATTTTTTATTTTGAGACAAGGTCTCGCTAAGTTGCTCAGGGCCTTGCTAAATTGCTGAGACTGGGTTTGAGTTTGTGATCCTCCTGCCTTGGCCTCCCAGCACACAAGTGTGTGCCACCATGCCCAGTTTTCCTCTTGGTTTTTCACTCACCTCATTGCTTTCTGCCTGTCCTACTTCCTCATGACCTCAACTGTTTAAAAATCTTACTTGTCCTTCAAGTTAAGGCTCCAGAAGCAACCAGATTCAGCAGATCATTATGATTTCTGTTTCTTGAGTTTCCACTCTACTGCATGCCTCATTTTTGTCACTTATTTCAATCTGTCTTCTCCTTAAGTTTTTGTTTTATCTCCTCTTTCTTGTGCATTCACTCTTTTTTCAGGGGGGAATCAATGGGAATGGAAAGTGAGGCATAAGCCTTAGAGCTCCTCTTCTAGCAACAAAACAGTTTGGTTTTCACCTATTTTACATATAGATTTTAGATACCACAGAATATATCATTTGAAAAAAAAAAAGTTCTATAAAATGAAAAAAAAAAAAAGGTTGCAAACTTCTATTTACTTGTTGGTGCATTCCTTTCTAAACAGTCCTTACCTTACCCCATGGTTCTAGGCAGCAATATATGTGAGCTAAAATTATTATGATGAATAAAGTGTCCTTTTCCTGCCAGAAGAAATGAAAAATGAATATCAAATGTGAGAAATCTCACACTCAGTACGCATATATTATTGATAACTGTAAAATCATTTGCAAAAAAAGCACTTTGAAAGCACTGTGTAAAAAAAGGTCATTGCCAATTATGGATTTGACCTGGATCAAGTAGTCATAAAAAAGCATGATCAGAAATAAAAGAAGTACAGAACTAAGATGTAACCAAGTATTAAATTGTAGTAGTTTTACCCCCACCTCACCTTATTGACCTAAATATAAAAACAACTAATATTCTATCTCAGGCCTCTCTCTTTACTTTATCTACTGCAGTTGGCAAAACAATGCCCCATTGAGATGTCCATATTCGAATCCCCTGGGATTACATGTCAAAAGGGAGTTAAGACTGCAGGTGAAATTAAGGTTGCTCATCAGCTCAAGTCAAACAAGGTAATTGTCCTAGATCATTCAGAAAGATCCATGCAATCACAGGGCCCCTGAAACATGGAAGAGTGAAGAAGGAGAATCAGAACCAGAGAGATGGCATTATGAGAAAGACCATTGGCTTTAGAGGTTTGGAACGTGCTCATGAATTAAGAACTCCAGGAAAACTCCAAACCTCCGAGAGCTGTACAAGACAAGAAACTGGACCCATCCCTACAGTCTCCAAGAAGGAATGCGGCCCTGCCAGCACATTCACTGCAACCTCCTGAGACCAGTGTAGATTTCTAACTCCCAGAAGTATAAAAATAATAAACTTGTTTTAAGTCACAAAATTTTGAGCAATAAGCAAGAAAAAAAAAACAATGCATTCACAAAATTATTCTGTCCCCAGCTTCCCAGAAACTCTGCCCTCCTTATCAATTATCTTTTCTGATTCAATAACCTGTCATTAAATTTGAACTATATTTGTAAGATGATCATTACAATTTGATAAAAGTAATGATATTTTTTCTTTGTCAAAACAATTATTAGGGAAGATAAAATGAAAGACTTAATATTTAAGTCAAGATTACAGAGTTATTTTAATTAATGTCATGTCAGACACCAATTTAGAAGCAAAGTATATTTTAAAACCCTCAAACAGCACATAATAATTTTTACAAGATTTTTTTTAACTTTAAGAAGACTGTGTTATGACTTGATCTTTGCTTTTAAAAGACTATTTCAGAAAATTAGGCATTGTCTGAACTTCCTACATAATAGATGACGTACCAGAGAATGAGGAGAATTAAGGTATATCTCACTTTGAACACAAGTTCATTAAGATACTCAAAATGTATTTAAAAGATGGTGAAAATCAAAAACAATTAGAATTGGAGAGGATCTCAAATTAATATTTGTAGATATGTTGTTTCTGTTTTTTAAAAAAATATATTTTTTCAGTACTATTTAGAAAATGTGAGAATCTTTTATCAAAACAATAAAAAGTCACTGGCAAGATTTGCCAATGTACCAACTGCATTTTAGACAATGAAGACTTCTAAAATTTGTGTTTATTTTTATTTTTATTTATTTATCTATTTTTTTTCTTCTTCTTCTTTTGCGGTGCTGGGGATTGAACGCAGGGCTTTGTGCTTGCAAGGCAGGCACCCTACCAACTGAGCTATATCCCCAGCCCCTGCATTTATTTTTTAGTATATGTAATAGTGAGCTTACTCTACTCAGGTTATTCCTTACATAGGTTGATTCTAATAGTTGAATAAGATAATGTATTTAAAGCTTATACAGTTAGTATTAGTTAGCTCTGTGTTGCTGTGACCAAAAGACCTGACAAGAAAAATCTGAAGGAGGAAAAGTTTATTTTGGCTCAGGTTTCAGAGGTTCAGTTCATGATGAGCCAACTCTATAGCACTGAAGCCAACTCTATAGCACTGGACCTGAGGTAAAGCATAACATCATGGCAGAAGGGTATGGCAGAGGAAAGCAGCTTAGTCCATAATATCCAGGGAATAGGGAGAGAGAAAGAGAGGTCTTCTCACTAGGGAAAAATATAAACCCAAAAAGCACTTCCCCAGAGACCTACTTCCTCCAGCCACATCTTATCTGCCTTCAGCTACCACACAGTTAATCCATTATCAGTGGATAAATCTGATGATTAGGTTACAGCTATCTTAATCTAATCAATTCACCTCTGAACATTCTTGCATTGTCTTGCACATGACAATGGGGACACTTCATATCTAACCCATAATATATATGTATGGGGGAATGGTATTCAGTGATTAATTTATGCATATAGAAGAGGCGATGGTAGATACTGATAAATACCCACAGAACAGCTGACACACAGAAGAAAATAGAAGGGGATAAAGGCTGAAATCTTAAATAAGAGAGTCAATGAACTGCTCATGTAGAACTTCTTCTTAAGGTTGACATTTATTAGACATTCAAGTGTATTTGTCATTAGTCAGTGAATATATAAGACAAGGGAACATTTGGGTAATTATATAAAAGTAGTGACAGAATTTGGCATGCAGATATATAAGGAGAAAGCATCTAAAGGAGAATAATAGCAAGAAGAAAAGTCTTGAGGTGGCAGATTGGTGTGACTGGAGCTAAGTGAAGAAAGGAAAGATGAGCAGAAGATAGAATCAAGATGGTATCGATTGAGCAGCCAGATCATATATGACCTTGTATACCATAATAAGTTTTTGGCACTTGATCCTGGTAAGAAAATGAAGTTTGGATCCTAGGAGACCATGTTTTTAATGGATCATTTCGGGAGGTGAAATAGTGAAACTGGTAAGAACACATAGTCTGCAATTCAGACAATTAGTACAGGTACAAATAATGATAAAGACAAATTGGAAGATTCTCAATGAATTTGAAAAAAAAATTCAAAAGGATTTGGAGATAGACTGAATGTGGGATATAACAGAAAGAAAAAAGCTAAAAATTTCAATAAGTTTCAAAGCCTGAGTGACCATAAAAATAAGTTGCTTTTAATCTTTCAGAGAAGAAGTTTGGTGGCAAAATATCAGGAACTTAGAATTGAACATAGTAAATTTGATAATTTATTTGGATATCCCAGTATACTTGCGGAGTAGGAAGCTAGATATATCAGACTGGAGTTTGAGGGAAGAGGCTGGATTGGACAAATAAATTTGAGAGTCAATAATGTATAAATTCAATTCCAGATCTCTTTGATTCCCAGCTTCTAATTTTAGATAATTACCCAAATGCCCCCTTGTCTCCATTGGATTTCTCCATGTTTCACATTATGATTTACTATTTTGAGAACAATCAGGAGACAGGAAACAGTGAGATGGGTTAGAATCTATTTCCAATAATCCAGACAACATAAGGTCATTTTGTCTAGAAAATGTCCTTGAAAACAAGAGAGAAAATCTCCCTCTATGTCAGAGAGCAGATTTGTCCTCAGATCAATACAAGAAAGATAATGTTTCCCTCAGGTGCAAAGATCAGATGCAGCTTACAGCTCTTTATAAGATTGGTTTCTGCTACAGCTTGGATCTTGAGTGTTCCCCCCAGAGGGCTTGGCTTCTGGATTCGCATTTTTATGAGATAGATATTTTAAGATGTGGGACCTAGTAGGAGATGTTAAGGCATGCCCTTGAAGAGGACTGTGAGATGCCAGTCTCTCTTTCAGCATCATGACCATCATAAGTATAGCAGCTTACTCTACCACATGCAGCTTTCCATGATGTGCTGCCTTGCTATAAGCCCAAAATCAATGGGACCAACTGTCTATGAACCAAAACCTCTAAATCTGTGAGCCAAAACAAAACTTTCCTTTTTAAAAAAAATATTGTCTCAAGTATTTTATTAGCAACAGACACTTGACTAACATTTTCCTATATTCAGTGTTCCTCAGCTGTGATTCAACCCATTGTGTGTACAGTGTCCACCAGGCCCCTCGTTATCATTCCCACAAGATAAACAGAAGGAAAGAAGAAACAATACAGTCATGAAGCTCATGTTACTGAATTTACCACAGTTAATAAACTGTCCAATTTCACTTAGGCTCACTTAGGACCAAATTTGTGATAGTGTAAGAAGTGAGTTAATCTAGCAACTAAAGCAATATCTGTCACTTTGGGACTACTAAGACCTCTTAACAACTACTACCTTATGTTACCTGAAAAAAATGGAACTGAATATTGAGGGACTAGGTAAGAAGTGGGAGAATAAAAGGAAAATAATCTTCTAGATTAGAGAATTCTTCTATTAGAGAAATTTCTTTTATTAGAGAAATCTTAGCATACTTAAAGACCTGGGAATGAGAGAGAGTGTAAACATTAAGGGAACTTAAAATTGAGCTTCCTAAGGCCTTCATCCTGAGGTCTTTATAAACTACAAGTTATATCATAGAATTCTGTCTGAGGCTAACACCAAATTTACCTCCTCATATTATTATTATTGCTTATGTTAAAACCATCAAGGAATAATAACAAATAAATAATCCTTTCAAGATACAAATGCCAGGTTGACAAACTGAGTTAGGGAAGAGGTTCACAAATCCCATTGTCAGTGGGAACAATGAAAAATCATACCTATTTAAAACTAAACACAGTAGTAAGTACAGGCAATATATAGTGAGAGCGCAAGACGGATGCAGATGGGATCAAGCAACAAAAAATCCGGAGGCTATTATACTCTGCTTTGAAGGAAGTTAAATTTTGTTTTGAAGATGAATAGAAACCATCGAAAATTTTCTAAGGGCAGAGGCATACTCTGACTTGAAGTTTAATCATAAAATCCCTCTGATATCTTTGGATTTCAGCACAGATGTTTGTTGCTTCTTGGTTATCAGGAGTTCAGGGTTGGAGTAGAACAATATACCAGCATTCCCAGGCCTCCAGCTTTGAGAAGGAAAATTGTGGGACTCCTCAACTTCCATAATCATGTGAGCTAATCTCCAAAACACTCTTACAGTCACACCCTGTATTAGTCAGCTTTTCATCTCTATAACCGAAGTACCTGACAAGAATAAGTTGGAGGAGGAAGATTTATCTGGGCTCATGGTTTCAGTCTATGGCCAGCTGGTTGCATTACTTTGGGCCTGAGACAAGGCAGAATATCATGGTGAAGGGCAAGGTGGAGGAAGGATGCTCATAGCAGCCAGGAGACAGGAGACAGGGCTGTGGAGAAGGTAAACAATTCAGGGAATGACCACAGAGACCTACTGCCTTCAACTATCTGCCTTAGAGGAGTCTATCCAGCTATTAATGAATAGAGCTGATAAGGTCAGATCCCTCATGACCCAATCATTGTGTAAAAGTTCAACCTCTAAAATTTGCTGCAATGGGGACAATGCTTTAAATTCATGATCTTTTGGGGAACATTGCAGATCCAATCCATAACACAACCAGAAATAATGCTTTACCACTTATCTGACCATTCCAAACTAAGTCAAGTTGGCACATGAATCATCACAGCACTGTTGCTATATTCTCCTGTCCAAACTTTGCATTGGCTTACCTATGCATTTGTTGTCTCTATTTCATGATCTCAAGAATCACATCTTCAAATAGCAACATCCATAACACAATGGAAAGGACAAACCCTCTGCAAAAACTGACCCTTCTAGCCTCTATAACTGGTGATAGGTTCCAACAGCTGGGATCAACTGATGGAGAGACAAGCAATAATGTTTCTCAGAGTAGTCAATGTGGAAGCAGAGACAAAAAGAAAAACCAAAATTACAGCTTAGACATCTGGTTTGGACCACTGACCAGATGGTATTGGCATTCACTGAACCAAATGATGTAAGAGGAATGAATTTGGGGTAAATCTATTTGAATACATTTACATTTCCAGCTGTGAAACTCAGGGTCCAGTTTCATAGAGGTTTAGTGCTCAAGGTTGAGAACTAAGCTTAAGGTATAAGTTCATGGTAATATAAATGAAATCACAGAGTAGAACTGTTTGTTCAGAGACAATGTATAAAGTGATAGAAAAGAATCTTGGAAAAAGAATCCTATTTGAGAGACTAAAAGTCTGTGAAGGTAAGAAGAAAAGCAGGAGAGAATAATATTTTAAAGTGGAAAGAGAAGTCAGTGGTCCTAAATACTTTCTAGAGATCAAATGAGAGGATGGAAAGTGCCCATTGATATAAGAAACAGGTGTGAAGACCATTGTTGATGAAGAAAAATATCTAGGAAGGTAGTTGTAGAGGATTTTGTTATTGTTAAATGCTTTTTATGCTGTTAGTTTTTAAAGAAAGATAATATTAATCTAAGGGGAAAGAGCTAGAAGAAAAGAGAGTAAGATTGACCTGTAATTGTTACACAATTGTAACTTAAAATAATCAGGAAGGGCCCATGCCTTGTATCTTTGCAGAACCAGCACAGCCACCTACCAAGGGTCTGGAATGGTTAGTAGAATTCCCTTTTTCCCTCCAACTGTAAAATATTAAAGGCCACTTCTCCAATTCTTCCCTTTGTTTATTAATTCTATGTTATTCTCTGAAGAATACATTTTCTTTATCAAGTTTAACGTTTTTTGACACTGAATTCGTTCGCTTCTCATAAAAGTGGAAGAAATACAATTTAAGAAATACACAGTCTAATGAAAAATACAATTTATGTGCCAAAGACCTGATACTGAGTCTCAGTTCATGTGGGAGAGTTGCTATTAAAGAAAAAAAAAAAATCCTGATATTTTCACCACTCTATTTTGTTTTTCTTTACAAGTTCTCTAGTGAATCCTTTAAGTTTGGCAAATGTAATGGATACTAAACTTTATATGGTAGTAACACTTCAGTTTAATATACTTTTATGCTCTTTCTATCAGTTACTGCTATTTTATAGATCACCCAGAGTTCTGTCATTGGTAAAAATGGATAGAAAAAAACAAAACTCACAGTTCCTAAGAAAATGCAGTACCAGCTGCACAGGCTGTCCTATCTCTGTCTCAATCGCGCCCTCTTGTGTGTTCGTGCAGCATAGCAGCTCCCGATTTAAATTGAGATGCTTTCAACGCTGAACACACCCTACACACCACACCGGGCTCAACTCAGGGTGCTAAGGTCACAGCTGAGGATAAGACTTCACGATTCCTATCTTCATGAAGATTACTGAGGGCTTATTCTTATTATTCTTAAAGTTTAAATTCCATTTCAAAACTTCTCTGTATGAAGATTAAGCATTTCATTATATGATAGTTTTTATCAGCTAAAAAAGAAATACTGTCAATAGTTTCTTTAGTATACCATCTTAAATTATTGATTTAGTATGCCTCCAGCTTCTCTTTAGGCTCTAGTGGTAAAAAATTTAGAATGTGCTGACTTAGTTTTATAGCTATTATTTACAAAAATGTATCCTACAGTATAACACATTGCAATGTTTAATTCTAAAACTCTTATTTAATCTTAGTGTTAGGTGTCATTGAGAAGACTCTGAGGCTATAATTTTATATTTTATGATCCCAGGAAAACTTTCTTTATTAAATTACAGGCAAGAGACGGTTCTTTCTCTATTCTGTTATTAAAATTGAAATTTCCTGAATCTCATTATACATTCTTACCATCTGCAATTTTATGATTGTTGTCTAAAGAAATTTTTTGGAAGGAAGTCTCTGCGCTGATGTAAATTTCTTAAACTTTGCTATCTGGGTTTTGTAAGTTTCTAAAACAAAAGTTCTTGTTTTAAGTTAAAAGAACAGTAACTTGATAGTGATGGCTACATATAGGTAATTTATTACATGGCCCAGAATATACCTCACCACAATAAACAAAAATATGGCGAGATGTAAACCATAGTAGGCAGATTTAGCAGAATTGGATTTTAATGAAACACTTAATGATTATTAATATATGATCAAGTATCATCTATTAGGTTTTTGATTACATGAATATATTGCTTTGCTTTTAAAAGATAAGACATCACATATTTGATTTGGGAGATGATTCCTTCATTTCTAAGTGTGAAGACAACTTTGCATAACTTGTTTATTCAATTGCTTCTGATTCTTACTAATTATAAACTCTTATTCTACTTCAGTGTTTGCAGGGAGGGAGGTATATAAATATGTTTCCATAGCTATAAATATTTACCTGATAAGAACATAATTACTGTATAATACATAATGAAAAGAGGTTTATTTATCTCAGTTTGAAACACTGAAAGTCCCAGATTGGGTGGTTCCATTTGTTAGGCTTCTGGTGAGGGCCTCAAGGAAAGAGCACATGAGAAGGATCACTGGAAGGAGTAAACTTGCTGACCCTTTTATATCAACTTGTTCTTGGAAGAACTGATGTACAAGATTAGCATTCTTTCTTTCTGAAGGCAGTGCTTCCAATGACTTAAACACCTCACTCGAGATTCCCCTCTTAGAGGTCCTACCACCTCTTAATACAACCAGATTGACAACTATGCTTCCAAGGTTTCCAACCCCTGGGGACACGCTCAAATTAAGTAGGAATTATAGCAAGGGTTTTTGGGTTAAGGTTGGTAGTAATTTAGGTCCTTCCCCAACTTTGTCAAATCTCAAATGACCCCAAACAAACCAAATCATTTTCCTGTCTCTCCTTATAACCAGATGGCTGACTAAAAGTCTAAATATCCCCATTTGTCCTTATGGATTGAATATTACTTTAAGAAATGGATAATATGAATATTTTCTGAAGGAAGGCTTTTGCTCTATTTATTTGAATCTCTGGTTAAAATCATGAGTAAAAGCTAATCAAAATCTTAGATATCCTGTTTGGCCAGTCTTGACTATAGAGGTTTAATTCATGAGCCAGGGAACTGGATCTGCAAACATTGCTCTTCCATGATATGAATGGTGAGACATCTGCTCAGGGGCATAAAAGCCATCTCAGCTGATATATCCAACATCTCTGAGAACCTTTTTCATCATGGTTGAGGGTAGTGGGGTGGGAGCTACACGTGATCATTCTTCTCTGAGGAGAGATGGAATATTGAAGCCATTTTCAAGTCAGTTTGGCACAAAATGTCTAGTAATGATGTGTACAAACTCATTTCTTTTCTGAAACAAATCTGATCTTTCTTTTGCTTGTATGACATGCTCCAAACAAGGAAAACTAAAGCACAAATCCATGTACGCACCGATATTCTGAGTATCTCCTACCAACAAGCACAAGCTCACTCAGGGCAGTTCATATATCTGTAGTTGCTGCTTATAGTATAAAAGTCCTCTAGAATTTATACTTCTCATCTGAAGACTTACAGATGTTTTGATGTGATAGGACACACAGAAAATGATCACATACACACAGTATTTATAGAGTGCATACACAAATATAGAAAGAAGTTTTGAGGTCATCTATGTCAGACTAGTCAAAAGACATGTGTTTCTCCAAATTGCAAAATTCAGATAAAATTAAATGCAAAGTATGATATAAAGGACATTAAATTTTAATTTATATGACTTTTTCAAATAACATCTTTTTGATTTTTATTTCCTAAGATATTTAAACTTGGTTTCATTAATATAGATTTTTAAAATTGGGTGTTATATTTAACAGAGCTATGATCAATTTCTGATAATGACTGTTTAATGATAGACTCTGAAAATTTAATAGTCATCTGTTTCAGAGAGAAAGTAAATTACTACAGTGGAGAGAAGAGAATGTATTGCTTTTTCACCATAGTGACTTTCTTTAAAATTCCCCTGAGATGGGTTCAGTGGGTTCTGATTTACCCTTCTAAGATAACTAAAAAACTGGACAAAACTGATGAAACTGAGTAACAAGAGAAGAGAGCTCAAAAAAAGAAGATTCTGGAAATCTGAAGGATATTGCCCTGGAGCATTCAGTTGAACTCTGATTAGCAAAAGCATAGGACACTAGTGTAGAAATACCTGAAGAGATTCGAGGGAACAGAGTCTGAGCATACATGGAAGCTAACATATGGCCTGTTCCCACAAGCAGAATAGAAAACATCATAATTCATGAGGTGGAATTTACAGTACTATACTACAAAATTTCTTGCTTCATTAGTGGGAAAATTAATCCTGGGAAAAAAATCCCTATGTGAAAAAGCATAAAAGCAGACCCAAAGGAATTAAACATGGCTAACTAATATTAACTACGTACTGAAACAAACTCAAGAATATTTTAGGGAAACAATAATATTCAGCACCCAAACATATATAAAATTTGTAATGTGAATATCAAATAAAAATTCGCAGGCATGCAAATACGTAGAAAAATATGAACAATAATGAGGAGAAAAATCAACTGGTTGAAAGAAAACCAGAAATACCACAAATGATAAAATTAGTAGACAGGAACATTTAAAGAGTTATTTTAACTGTATTTCATATGTTCATGAAGTTAACGGAGGCTGAGAATGTAGCTCAGGGGTAGAGTGCTTGCCAAGCACATGAAGCCCTGAGTTCAATTCCTGGCACCACAAAATAATAAAAATACATAATTAAATAAAGAAGTAAAGAAAAAGAAATTAACAGAAAGAGACTGGAGATGCTATGTAGAAAGAGGAATATAAAAACCCAATATTAAATTTCTAGGAATGAAAACTGCAATGTTTGGGATGGAAAATACCTGTTATTGGATTAACAGTATATTAGACATGGTAGGATAAAACATTCGTGAACTTAATAAATAATATTAGAAACTAAATAAAATGAATGAAGAATAATATAAATAAGTGGAGAAAATGAACAGAGAATCAGTGAAGGAGAAAATAGGAGGAGAAAGAAAAAGACATTTGAAGAACCAATATGCAAATTTACCGAAGGCTACAAAACTAGAATTCAAAAAGTTCAAAGTAGTCCAAACACAAGACACATAAATAAAACTATACCAAGGTACATTATATTTACTTACAACTATCAACAAAAGTAAAATCTTAAAACCAACCAAAGAGGGATAAAAATGCACATTTTCTACAGAAAAACGAAGGCAAGATTTGTTACTGAATATCTGTCTTCTGAAACAATAAAAGCTGGAAAGCAATGGAAGAAATATTTAAAATGCTGAAAGAAAAAAAAAATTAGCAGCTTAGAATTCTTTACCTGAGAAACAATTTTAGCTTTTATATGTAAAGCATTTATTTCATTTTCATTTTTGAAACATAGTGCATTTCCAGATAGGCAATACTTGAAATCTTCAAGAAAATCCTTTAGGAAGAAAATGGTAGAAAGAAAACTGAATATAAAAAAGAAATAAAGATCACCAGAATTACTACTCCCAGGGGAAATATAAATAATTTTTTCTTCTTCTTTATATCTTTCAAAAATAATTGTGTAAAGCAAAAATATTATGGAATTAGTGACATTTATAAAAATAAAATAGAATAACAGTGCAAAAGAGGAAAGAAGTGGAAACTTAGGATTTTAAGGCATTAAGAATGCATATGAAACAGACTTAAGGTCAAGAACCACATGATTATTTCAATAGACGCAGAGAAAGCATTTGATAAAATACAGCACCCCTTCATGCTCAGAACTCTAGAAAAAATAGGGATAGTGGGGACATTCCTTAACATTGTAAAGGCTATTTATGCCAAGCCCACAGCTAACATCATTCTAAATGGAGAAAAATTGAAAGCATTCCCCCTGAGAACTGGAACAAGGCAGGGATGCCCTCTTTCACCACTACTATTCAACATTGTTCTTGAAACTCTAGCCAGAGCAATTAGACAGACCAAAGAAATTAGAGGAATACGAATAGGAAAAGAAGAGATCAAACTATCCCTATTTGCTGATGACATGATTCTCTATCTAGGAGATCCTAAGAATTCCACCAGAAAACTTCTGGAACTCATTAATGAATTCAGTAAAGTAGCAGGATATAAAATTAATGCTCATAAATCTAATGCATTTTTATTCATAAGTGATGCATCCTCTGAGAGAGAAATTAGGAAAACTACCCCATTCACATTAACCTCAAAAAAATAAAATACTTGGGAATCAATCTAACAAAAGATGTGAAAGATCTCTACACTGAGAACTACAGGACACTAAAGAAAGAAGTTAAAGAGCATCTGAGAAGATGAAAAGATCTTCCATGTTCTTGGATAGGCAGAATTAATATTGTCAAAATGGCCATACTTCCAAAAATGCTATACAAATTCAATGCAATTCCAATTAAAATCCCAATGATGGACCTCATAGAAATAGAGCAAGCAATCATGAAATTCATTTGGAAGAATAAGAGACCCAGAATAGCTAAAGAAATCCTTAGAAAGAAGAGCGAAGCAGGGGGTTTCACAATACCAGACCTCCAACTATACTACAGAGCAATAGTGACAAAAACAGCATGGTATTGGTACCAAAATAGACAGGTAGATCAATGGTACAGAATAGAGGACACAGAGACAAACCCAAATAAGTACAGGTATCTCATACTTGACAAAGGAGGCAAAAACATGCAATGGAGAAAAGACAGCCTCTTCAACAAATGGTGCTGGGAAAACTGGAAATCCATATGCAGCAAAATGAAACTAAACCCATATCTCTCACCCTGTACAAAACTCAACTCAAAGTGGATCAAGGACCTAGAAATCAGACCAGAGACTCGGCACCTAATAGAAGAGAAAACAGGTCCAAATCTTCATCATGTTGGCCTAGGACCAGATTTCCTTAACATGACTCCCAAAGTGCAAGAAATAAAAGCATGAATCAATGATTGGGATAGAGTCAAACTAAAAAGCTTCTTCTCAGCAAAGGAAACAATCAGCAATGTGAAGAGAGAGCCTTCAGAGTGGGAGAAAATCTTTGCCACACACACTTCGGACAGAGCACTAATCTCCAGAATCTACCAAGTACTCAAAAATCTTTACACCACGAACACCAATAACCCAATCAATAAATGGGCCAAGGAAATGAACAGACACTTTACAGAGGAAGATCTACAAGCAATCAACAGATTTATGAAAAAATGTTCAACATCACTCGTTATAAGAGAAATGCAAATCAAAACCACCTTAAGATTTCATCTTACCCCAATTAGAATGTCTTTCATCAAGAACACAGGCAACAACAGGTGTTGGCGAGGATGTGGGGAAAAGGGTACACTCATACATTGCTGGTGGGAGTGCAAGTTGGTGCAGCCACTCTGGAAAGCAGTGTGGAGATTCCTTAGAAAACTTGGAATGGATCCACCATTTGACCCTGCTATCCCACTCCTTGGCTTATACCCAAAGGACTTAAAATCAGATTGCCTCAGTGATGCAGCCACATCAATGTTCATAGCTGCTCAATTCACAATAGCTAGATTGTGGAATCAACCTAGATGCCCTTCAGTAGATGAATGGATAAAGAAACTGTGGTATATATACACAATGGAATATTACTCAGCCATAAAGAATAAAATTATGACATTTGTAGGTAAATGGATGATGTTGGAAACTGTTATGCTAAGTGAGATCAGCCAATCCCAAAAATCCAAAAGCCGAATGGTCTCTCTGATAAATGAATGATGATGCATAATGTGGGGGGGAAAGATGGCAAGAATGGAGGAAAGATAGCTAGCATAGAGGGAAGGGAGGGGTGGGGGCGGGTGGGGGGTAAAATTAATAACAGAGTGTGTGACAGATACCATTGCCCTGTGTAAATGCATGAACGCACAGATGGTGTGACTCTACTTTGTGTACAACCAGTGAAACAATAGCTGTACTCCATTTGTGTTCAATGAATCAATAAGTAAATAAAAAAAAAGAATGCATATGAAATCATAATATCAGTAAATGTAGATATAAGATAAATATACATATTATAAATCCTGTAACAACCAACAGAAATGACATGACAAAGATAATTATGCAAAGGTGGTAAGACAGAATTGTAAAATACATTCAATACAAGAGAAGACAGAAAAGAGGAAAAAGGACACAAAGACAAATAAAAACCAAAGAGAAAGATCACAGATTTAACTCAGCCATATAATAATCACATTTAATGTAAATGATTTAAAAATCAGACATAAAAAACAATACCCTTCTGCTACGGTTGGAATATGGCTTTTACTTACTCAAACTCATGTTGACAGCAGTGTCTAATGAGAGGTGTTGGGACCTACAGGAGGATTGATATTTTTCTCATAGGTATGAGTTCCTCTCATGACACTGGATTGAGCATCACAACAGAGAGCTGCTACAAAGTCAGCCTGACACCTCTGTACATACCTGCTTCCCCCTTTTGGATTCACTGTCATGATTGACCCCGCACAGGCCCTAACCATGGAGATGACCAGATGTTTGTGCCATGTTCTTGTATTTCCAGACCCCAAACTGTAAACTAAATTAACTTCTTTCTTTTATAAAGTACCAATACTCATGTTTATTGTTACAGTAACAGAACATAGACCAAGACACCAATTATAGGCTGCTTACAAAACACCAACTTTAAACACAGATACATTAATAGGATCAAAGGAAAATAATGAAAAATATACCATGTGAACAGTAGTCGAAAGAAAGTTGGAATGGTGATGTTAACATAAGATGAAGATTTCAAAGGAAACAGTACTACTATGGATACTAGTAAGATTCTTTCATAACAATAAAGTAGTTGACTCATCAATAAACCTAAATATTTATTTACCTAATAACAAGGTTTGGAAGGTTTGGAAGACATAAAACAAACACTGATAATACAGCATGAATAAGTAGAAAATTTCACATTACCTCTTTAAAATTTCAACACACTCTTGATAGAACAAGTAGATATAAAATCAGTAAGGATCAAAAGACTTAAACACTGTAAAATCCAAATAGATATAAATAAATAGATTGAATTAGGCATCAAAAACTTACACACAAAAAAGACAAAGAATAGATCATTTCACTGGCTAATTCTAAGAAGACTTAACACCAATCTTTCTCAAGCTCTGACTTAGCAGAGGAGAGCATTCTTCCTTATTCATTCTAAGAGGCCAGTATTATGCTGAGTCAAAGCTAGGTAAAGACATTCCAAGAAAAGAAATCTACATATCAGTAACAATTAGAAGTGTTGTACCCCAAAAAAATAAAATCATCCAAGCCAATCACATAAAGCTCAAAGAAGCCTTTATTTTAGCTGGCCAGCGACAATTGCCCTTACTCCTAAAAGCAGGGTGCCGGGAAATTAATTCTGTTGTTGCCAACTTTTATAGGGTGCTAGAAGGGATCAGGGCTCTTTTGTAGCCTCCAGTCCTATTCTAGGGGCTAACACAAGGAGATTAATACAGAATAGAAGTCAATCTCTCACCAGGTGGAAGAACTGAGAATTTGTTCCCATAACAAGGCCTATCAAAGGCTGGAGAGGTTGAGGCCTTTATTTGGGAAGTTGAGTTATCAGGTACATTTGCCTAAGAATCTCTCTTTTGTAGCCTCCAGTCCTATTCTGGGGCTATAGGGAGGGGGACTAGGGTGGGGCTGACTCTCTCCTGTTGGCACTGGAGAATCTTTTTGGGAAGTATAACATTCCCCACTGGTCTTATCCACATTAACAAATCCTTGTTTAGGAAACTAGTGGTTTTTCAGTTTCCAACTTCCCAGATTCTGATGGGTTCCATTCCTCAGTTTGACCAGATTTCTTATTTTACACTAACTGCCTGTCCTTAATTAGGAACTTTTTAAGGAGAGGGGGGCACCAACCGCTCTTGCTGCTTGGAGCTGGAAGGGGGCGGAGTCTGGGGAAGCAGTTTGAAGTTCCTTTTAGAAATCTGGTCAATGAGGAACAGAAGTCTGCTTGGGAAGAGCAGGTTGTAAAGTCATCTGGGGTGGGTGCTTCTATGAGAGAGAAAAAAATGACATAAGTACCAAAAGGAGATTAATACAGAATAGAAGTCAATCTCTCACCAGGTGGAAGAACTGAGAATTTGTTCCCATAACAAGGCCTATCAAAGGCTGGAGAGGTTGAGGCCTTTATTTGGGAAGTTGAGTTATCAGGTACATTTGCCTAAGAATCTCTCTTTTGTAGCCTCCAGTCCTATTCTAGGGGCTAACACAAGTACATCTTAAGTTACATTAAACTATTATTTCTTTTAAATGCCCAAGAATGTCTATGGTTTGGTTTGGTTTTAACTGTTTTGCTAGGTGTTTAAGATCAAGTTGGTCAAATTGACCTGTTCCTGTCTCTTAAGAGTCAGCTGAGTTCTCACAGGGGTCACTCGTGGGGAATTTGAGAGTCCTCTGCTTGGGTGGTGGCAGTTCCTGCATTTCAGCAGCTCCTTCATTGCAGCAGCCTCTGCATTCTGGGGTGGGCAGCAGCACTCCTCCTGGATTCCAGCAGTTCCAAGGCACTGGCTTCTGCCTTGTGGACAGCTGACAGCTCTTTGCTTCCATTCATGGCAAAGGGAGGCTGGTCCTTGCTCACTCCCATCAGCCCCAGGAGGGCAGGAGCCAAGCCTGTCTGGCCCACTGTTGCACCTCCTTGTTCTCAGCAAGCTTTGCTGCATCTCCAACTCTGGGGGACAAGCCTGGAATGCACAGGTTATTGAGAAGCGTCCACTCAGATTGAGTTCTGTCCTGGATGACTCCGAGCTCTGGTGGCAGTGGCATCTGGGCCCCAGTGACTTTTTTTTGCTCTGGTGGTGGCAGTTCCCGCAACCTGGAGGCAGATGGCAGTTGGTGTTTCCTCGGCTCTGGACACAGCGATGCCTTCTGTGCAACACAGAAACCAGGCAGTGTCTTTTGCCCACTGTCTGCATGGACGAAAACTCTGAGTTCTGGCAGCAGTGAAGGCAGCAGTGATGACCCGGAGTTGCAAAGTTAGAGAAGCTCTCTCATTCCCTGGACACAGGCTGACTCTGAGGGCAAGAACCAAAACTGATTTTCTTGGCCCCTTTGTTTTAATCTCAATCCTTAAGTTTGATCTTAAACATCCAGCAAGCCAGTTTCACCAGTTACTGTCTTGTCTATTTCATAGGTGATGGCCTAGTATTCTTCTTCAAAATATTAATTAGGTATCAGCAACAGAGCTCACAAGGAAAAATACAAAATACAATTAACAATCTAATTTGTATAATAGTCATCCTAAATCCTGCCTGAGTTGTATGTTATATTTCCTATTTGATATCACAATAATTCTACAACAAAAAACAATCTTCTGAATATAACTTTAAATGAGCTGAAAGCTGACTTATTTTGGAAACATTCTGACTTGTAGCAGGGTGGGAGGCAGACCCTTATTTCAGGTAAGGCCTTTTACAGTCTTAGGCAGAGTGTTCCAGGTTTGAAGTTATTTTTGCCCCCTCTTAGGACATCATTTTACACAATTTACATGTATTGTTTCCTGAATCTATGTAAATAGTTGTTAACACAATATATTGCATTTAAAACAAATCAAGGAAAGGCTGAGAGCTTTTAACTTTCCTTTTGTGTGGCAAAGTGACCAAATATTTTTTATGTTTCACGATATTAACCTTTAAACAAATCAGTCTCTCACTGACTTTAAATACATTTGCATTTAAATTTTGATCTCAGTGTAAAAAGCAACAAATTTACATATACCCTGTTGATAGCAGGTTCTGTTACAGAACATTAAATGATAAAAATAAGTCCCCAATAAAATTTGCCATTCCCACAAGCCTGAAACTACCAACACAGAAAAGTCTAACCTGGAGAACAGCAGCCCAACAAATTCCCTGCTCTAAAGACCTGTGTACCCAGAAGACATGGACACATGAATATACAAAGAGCAACCAAACCTAGTTTTTCAAGGAAAAAAAAACCCTAGGCTCCGCAACATAGCACAATACCCTACCAGTTATTTAACCACAATAAAGAATAAAACTTAAAGAAATCCTTGTCATTTTAGCCCATTAACATTTGACCTTAGGGAAAAACTGTAAACAGTTTCTAATTGATGGTCTCACATACAAATAACTACTTAGTTACACAAAAAATTGTTGGAATTTGCCCTTTACCTACGCACAGATTTCTTACCCAGAAATATTTTCCTTTTCCTTTTACTGAATATATTTTCATACCTAGAACTTTCCACTTTCCCTTTCCCAACTGTTGACTCCTTCCTTGTTTGTATTCTAAAACAACTCCTATGAAATTTCTGAACTTAGATAAATTATTAGGATTTCACTTAGTAATCTTGCTCTCAGGGATGATACAAAACAATTCCAAATCCCTTTATTTACCAATCCATGAAAACACCAATAATGCTAAAGCATGTCACCCCATGGAATTTAAGGAGTAATATATTAACTCTAATTTACATATTTTACTGTAATAACCAAGATTAGACAGGCATTTTGAATAGTATTTGCCATCTCTTTCCTGTGGAAAAGTCCTAAAAAATCAATTGATATTACACATTTTTTAGACATCAACATTTTTTTAATTGACCACTTAGAGATTTGTGAGGTTATATATATTTTTCCTTCATTTATTTACCGAATTTAAATTGAACCTTTTTAATCACATGAATCAAATATACCTGGATCCATTTTTTCTTTTTAGCACTCTGTTAATCTCTAATATCATGTACATGAATTTTGGACACAATAGACACTTAAATAAAGGCCTTGTAGGTTTTTATCTCCATTGCAATGTAACAAGATGTTCAAAAATCTAAGTTGAATAAAAATAGGGACTGACCAAAAGTTATGAGCTCAACAAGTACTCCGCCGGCCAATAGTTATTCTCAAATAAGACACTTTTGGGTTTTTTTCCTTAGGTTGGAAATTGGTCTCCTACTGGGCTTTTTGTTTCCTCTATTGTCATTTCAATATAAGTTCTACTTGAGATTTGGTTCCAGCAGAAACCTGATATCTCAGGCACTTTAACCATTTTTATCAGGACAGGGTTTGAATGCTTAAGAACTCTGTAAAGGGCTTTTGTTATTCCTCCTGGGTGGAGGCATATGCCATTTACATATTGCAAAACAATTCGCTGTGGGCGTGCTGTAAAACTGGGGGTGGGGGGTTGGACCTAGTTTCTCCTCCCCCTAGGGAGGGCGAGAGTGTGGGTGCCCCCATCCATTTTCTCCCTCCCTCGGCCCCTGGATTTGGAAATGGTTTTTGACAGTTACCTGAGTCTCAAGGGATTCATAGCAGCGCGAGCTGCATTTAAAACTGGTCTGGCCTTTGCCATCAAACCGGTGCAGTCCCTCCTAGTTCCTGAACTAGCTGAAAGGCAATGCTTAAGCCATAATACAAATTTGAATGTAAGGCACCCTGTCCTGATGGTTTGGCCGTCCAATGCCCTGAGGGCACCAATCCCTCAATTGGGCATTCAATCACCAATGGCTTGAAAGTGGGCCATTTTGATTCACAAAACTTTCTTAAGTTACATCCATTAACAAAAGCTCCATAGTCAGCAGCACATTCTTGGAAGTCCTGAAAAATATCTAAAAAACAAGTTAGAACAGTGGGGCATGTGGTTGACTGATTCTATCCCACAGTAGACTGTCCTGGAGTGAGATGCTACGTAGAAAGCAAAGCCACAACACAGAAAACACAAATGGCCATGAACCAGACTAACAAGACAAATACAGACAAACAGAAAATGACCGGAGAAGGCCCCATAGGGAGGCCTATTAGATTAGGCCACATAGGAGGCCTACCAGGTTAGGCCCCACAGGGAGGCCTATTGGACTGGGGCCCACACGGAGGCCGAGCAGACCGGCCCCAGACAGCGGCTACCAGCCAGCCACGCCGCAGCCGAGCAGACCAGGTCCCAGGCAGCGGCTATGCCAGAAGCCAAGCAGTGGCTATGCTGGCAGCCAGCCACATGGCAGCGGAGCAGACCAGCCCCGGACAGCAGCTACCCGTCAGCCAGCCACGCCGCAGCCGCAGCCGAGCAGCCCAAGCCCCAGGCGGTGGCCATGCCAGCAGCCAGCCACACAGCAGCCAAGCAAACCGGCCCCAGACAGTGGCTACGCGTCAGCCACCTACACGGCCCAGACCAGACTAACAAAGCAAATACAGACAGACAGACATCAGCTGACCAGATTAGGCCCCATTCGGCCTAACAGACTGGGCCCACGAGGGGCCCACCAGACTGAACCCCACGGGGGGCTCACCGGATTGAACCCACGAGGGGGTTCACCAGACTAGGCCTCACGAGGAGGCCTACCAGGAGCCAGGAGGGACGTCTCGCCCTGACCTGGGACTGGAGTAAGTCACTGCGTCCAGCCTGACCACATCCCCCAGATACAGAAAGTCAACTCACTGATACAGGATACCAGGTGGCTTCATCCAGAAGGGCGTCCTGAAGATGGGCTGGGGTACCCCCAAGAGTGAGGATGAGGCATGTCTCTCAGGAGCTCCCCTCTACTCAGGGTGGGGGCTCCCAGGCAACCATCACAGGAGGCCAATTTAGGCGTAAGGGCTTGGAGAAATCAGATCTTGCTGGGGCCTCCAAATGTTGTACCCAAAGAAAATAAAATAATCCAAGCCGATCACATAAAGCCGAAAGAAACCTTTATTTTAGCTGGTCAGCAATGATTGCCCTTACTCCTAAAAGTGGGGTACCGGGAAATTGTGCATTAATTCTGTTGTTGCCGACTTTTATAGGGTGTGGGAGGGATTAGGGTCGGGCTATAGGGAAGGGGGATTAGGGTGGGGCTATAGGGAGGGGGGATTAGGGTGGGGCACACCCTCTCCTGATGGCACTGGAGAATCTTTTTGGGAAGTATAACAGAAGTATAGTTGCAAAAATCCTCAACAAAATGTTAGCAAACCAAATACAGCTGCCTATGAAAAGGGTTCTACATTGCCAAATGGAATTTCTCCCAGGGATGTAATGTTGTTTCAAAATATGAAAATCAACACAAACACTATTTTATAGAATAAAACAAAAAAAAAAAACCAGCTATCTCAGTAAACATAATTTTTAAAAATTCAATAACCTTTCATAACAAAATCATTCAACAAACTCAGAAGAGGAACTTCTCAACCCAACAAAAGGCACCTACAAAAACACAATTAACAATACACTTAATAGTGAAGGACTGAGATTTTCAGGACAAAATAAAGATGCCCATTCTTGTCACTTCTATCTTACATTGCTGTAATACATACATAATAAGCAAGAAAATGAAATAACAGTAACTCGGATTGGAAAAGAAGTAAAACTGTTTCCATCTGAAGAAGTATATATTTTATGTGGAAAATACTAAGGAATCAATATGCATGAGTGCACACATACACACACACACACACACGCACAAATGCATAAACACAAAATTAGCCCTAAAAAGCTAATTCAGCAAAGTTGCAAGCCACAGATTCATATTTAAAAATCAGTTGTATTTTTACACAGTATCAAATAAAAATACAATTGTGAAGTTAAGGCAACAATTCCATTTACAATAGCATTAAAAAGATAATTGGAATAACTTTAAGCAAGAAAGTACATGACTTTTAAACTAAAACATTGCTCAAACATTAAAGAGAAATAAGAGAAAAGACATCTGGTTCTTGGTTTGGTAAATAGTAAAGATACCAATACTTTGTAAATTGATCTGTATATTTAGTGTAATTACTACAAAATTTCAATGGCTTTATTTTTTCAGAAATGGTAAACTTTGATCCTAAAACTCACATGCAAATAGAAGTGACTCCAAATAGGCAAAATAATCTTTGGAAAGAAGAAAACACATTGAAAATTCATATTTCCAATTTTTAAGGCTTACTACAAAACTAACATAATCAAGATGGTGTAGTACTGACATAAAGAAAGACATACAACTCAATTGAATAGAATTGAGAGTCCATGTGTATATGGTCAACTGATTTTCAACAAGAGTGCTAAGACCATTTAATGAGGAACAAATCATCTTTTTAATATATGGTGCTGTTGTTATAGCAACAGAAAGCAGATTAAAATGTTGTGCTCCCCAGGGGGAACCTTGAGGGCCATTGGAGAGTCAGCCCCACCCTAAACCCTTCCCTCCCCATAGACCTACCCTAATCCCTTCCCCCCACCCACCCAAATTCCTTTCCTTTCCTGTAGAATCCCTTCCCTCCCTATAGACTCACCCTAATCCCCTTCGCTCCCCATAAATGCTGGTGACAATGAACTAATGCGCAATTACGGGCGCACCCTTTTTAGGTGTAAGAGCGATTGTCCCTGGCCAGCTTAAAAAAAAAAAAAAGGCTTCTTTTGGCTTTACGTGACCAGCTTGGATGATCTTATTTTCATTGGGTACAACACTGTGACAACTGACATCCACATATAAAAGCAAGAAGTTAGCCGGGCGTGGTGGCACATGCCTATAATCCCAGCACTTAGGAGGCTGAGGCAAGATGATGGAGAGTTCAAAGCCAGCCTCAGCAACTTAGCGAGGCCCTAAGAAACTCATTGAGACCCTGTCTCTAAATAAGGGGATGTGGCTCAGTGGTCGAGTGGCCCTGGGTTCAATCCCCAGTACCAAAAAAACAAAAACAAACAAAAAAAAGAAGTTAGCAGGACTTCCTACTATGCTTTGAACAACTCAAAGTCCTAAATATAAAGAGATAAAGTTTTAAAATTTTTAGGATGGAACATTGGTATAAAACTTGTTATTGTATTGGATGATAATTTCTTAGACTTCACACCAAAAAATTAAAAAAAGAGGAATTGTACTTCACCAAATTAAATATTTTTTCGTCAAAGACACTGAAAATAAAATAGAAAGGTAAACCACAGGATGGGAGATGATATTTATAAACCGTATATCTGATAAGAGTCTAGTATTGATACATAAAGAACTCTTCCAACCCAATAAAAAAATAGCTTAATTAAAAAATTGACAAAGGATTTGGATAAATTCTTCAGATACAGAATCTATAATAATCACAGGAAAATCTACTCAACATATCAGTCTTTAGGAAAATGCATATCAAAACTACCTCACTTTAGACCTGTTCCCCAAGTCCCATTATTATCAATACAGAAAACCATTTTTTTGGCTAGTTTTCTTTAGTTTTTCAGTTATACTTTCTGTCAATTCTGAGTATCTGCTTTCTGCTAAGATAAGAAGGCTCCTGTAGAGTCTACATGATTGGAGGCATCTTTGCTGGAGCTCTTCTCTCTCCTCTGACATACACCACATTGTAGCTCAGTTTGTGCATCCTTGGTCACCAGCATTTATTTATTCCCACTGGTATCTGATGAACATCTTTTGTTCACTGACTCCATTAGCATGGAGCATACAAGACTGCAACATCACGTCAGGATTCTCCTCAGATTACTTCGAGTTCTTTGTCAGATAACTGCTGGTCCTATGTCATCTACCAAAGATACAGGGTATTACTGCTCTCTGATGTTTCTCTTCTGTCACCTACATAGCTGTCTATACTCTCTTCCTGTGCTATTCTAACTCTATGACTCTCCTGAATTACAGCCTGTTAAAGCTTTTCTAGCAAACTCTTGAAACTAAACCTTGGTTCAGGGGATATTTCTGTTAAGCTTTCCATTCCTTGGGATTTTATCTGGAGGTCAAGACATGGGTCTTTTCTATGAATAAGTTATCTCCAAATATAAAGACCTGTCTAAATAAAGACTCATGAGTGAGACTACTTTGCATTATTTGGCTTCACTGGGTGATGAAGTGGTGATGATTTATATCTGTATTCCCATTATTCTTTTAGTTCACAAACGGCAGGGCCTATGAGTCTGTTTTACTCCTGTTCAGTGTCTGGCACAATATTCATTCAATATTTAACAAGCAAATATTTACCATTATTTAACTAAGTATTGAATGGACAACGATGACTCAGCTTACATGTCTCTGCCCTTGTCCAAAACAAATTTACTGTGTACTATTAAAGATTTTGTTTTTGGCTGCAGTAACTGCTTGGAACAGCATAGCAGATAGGTTGTAAGAGATGAGAAAAACAAGCTTAAGAAAAGAATAGATGGGACATGATACAGTGTGATCAATGAGAAATTAACCAGTCACTACTTACAGCATGGGTCAAATTTATTTTATCTACCATCTGAAACATGTAAAGAAGTAAAACAGTTAAGAAAGATAAGATTTCAAAAATGTCCTTCTATGCATAAATATTCCCTGCTTTTGTTTTTGTTTTTGTTTTTCTTGTGGGAACTCAAACGCGGCCTGGTCATAATGTTATGCAAGAGCTCTACCACTGATCTACAGCTCCAGCCCTTTTAAATCTTTTTCTCTTTGAGACAAGGTCTTACTAAGTTGCCCAGACTGGGCTGTAACTTGTGATCCTCCTATCTCAGCCTCGGAGGAGCTGGTATTACAAGTGTGCTACTGAAAAGATAGAAAATGTTTGCACTTGTGTAAATGAGAGGTTTTTCCCAGACTGCTCTCAAAAGGAAAAAAAGAACTGCAGAATGTTCCCTCCCTTATCTTATCTGCAGAACCACCCATCCTCTAGCTGTCAGGCTGACCCAAAAGAACACTGTGAACCTGCTTGTCTTTCACTATAAAAACCCTGCTAAATTTGAGCTCGGGGGCCTGTTAGCATCACCGGTTGCCGAGTGCGAGAAGGTCCAAGCTCAAGCTTGCTAACAAATGACTCTTTGTTGCTTGCATTGATCATGGTCTCTAGTGGTCTTCTTGGGGGTCCCGAGCCGTGGGGCACAACACTACCACGCTGTGCAAATGTTCTTTTATTACTTGCAGGTCTTTCTGACCAACATAGATGCAAAATAAATATTTGTTAGATGACAAATGATAGCACTGGAAAGATGTTAAAAATTGCTTTGGTAAACGAAGTCAAAGCTATAGTTATATAACCTCGTCCTGTATCAGCATATGAGAAACTTTGCCATTTGAAGTCATATGGGTGGGAATGGAATATCCCACTCTTTGCTTAAAGACATAAGCAAAGGTGGGTATATGACCCAGAGACACAGACTGAATTCAGAACTTAAGATCAGCAGTTAGAGGACAAAATATTTCACATTTAATTTTGTAGTTTTCATAGGATTTTGAGTCTGTCTTTCATTCACACTAGTGGTCAGTGTATTGTTCCTAACAACGCTAAATGCTTTTGAATGACACACAGTGAGGACAAGATTTTTGTCCTTTTGAGTAACTGTTGCTTACTGAACAATAGCTCTCTCCTCCTGTACAAAGATCAGTGATTTCCATGCAAAGTCGATTTCTGTTTCCCTTACCCTCTGTTCAGAAACATTCAGCACAAGCCATATACCATTACAATGTCCTCCGTTTCCTGTTTTTAAGACACTCCTGGTTTTCCCATGGTGTATGGATTGCCTTTCCGGAAACTTAACTTTGATGAGTTTTTATGACACAAAGGGTTAGTGCCATTATGTGTGCAATGGCTTGGAGTAAAGAGATGAATTCATACTATCATAAATATTATAAATTTAATGAATCTAAAGCAGTTCAACTTCTGAGAGATAAGAGACAGAAAAGAAGTGCCAAGAGGATACCCCAGGAACCCAAGACCGCCAGGTAGGAGGAGTTGGTTAGTCCGCACTAAACTTACTACCAGAAGCTCCGGAGGAAGTGCGCATGCGCAGTACGCCGCGCTCTGCACTCGGTCTCATCTGCATCCGGGTCTTCGGGCTTCGCCCTCCTGGTGCCGGCTGGGGTCGCTCGCGGGTTGCGGAGGGCTGCTGTTTCCCACTGTTCCAGCCTCGGAAGAACCGGAGTCCGCTGGTGAGTTGGGGGATCGGCCCGAAGAGGGGACTCGGACGGGGCCAGTGCTGGCGGTTCCCCTGTCCAGCTTTGTGCCTAGACAGATCCGGGACGGGTTGGGGTCCCTGGAGGCTCGAGATGGACCTGTGGTTCCCCGGCCTAGACCCTTTCGAACCTGGCTGGTCGTCCTCTCCGGAATTGGGACACCGGGAGAGACTTGCCTGTCCCCTCCTTTCTCGCGCCTTTCTCCTGACTCCTCTCCCCCACGTCTTTAGAAATTCGTAACAGTCATCCTCGTTTGCATTCGCTGTAGTTTGCGGAGTGAGTGAGCCTAGCGGCCACGCAGTTAAGGTGGGCTGCAGACTCCGCAGTCCTGGAGGAGCCACAGGCTTCTCTGCTTCCTCTCAGCGCTCTTCAGGATCCGGCCCCCGCCGGTAGGGCCAGGCCGCCAGTGCTTCTTTCTGGTAGGAGCTTCAGAAACCTTTTCAGCTCAGGTACAGGTTGCTGTAGAGAGATGCTTAGAGAAGAGATTCTGAATCTAGATTCTTGTCCTGGCCCTTCCACTAACAGTGTATCCTAAGTGTTTCAGAAGTTCCCATCCAGCTCTCAAGTTCACGAAGGTTTGTGTTCAGCTCACAGTTCCCTAAGTGATGCACATCTGAAATGAATCAGCACCTGCTGGAAGGGCTGGTGCTGTTCTGGTTTTTTAATACCATCTGGTCACAGTGCTAGAGAAGTCCATGGAGCCACAGCAGTTTGGATCTCTGAAGACTGTCAAAAACCAAAAAAGGGACATCATAAAATTTTGAAGGCCTTCTTTCCTCTGGGTTAGGACTTTTGGAGGTGAAGTCTGTGCCCTCTGGAGAGTTCTAAGTAGTCAAACAAACCAGGTGTGGTGGTCCATACCTGTGCACAACTCCAGCAACCTGGGAGGCTGTAGCAGGAGAATTGCACATTCAAGACCAGGCTGAGCAACTTAGACCCATCTCAAAATTTTTAAAAAAATAAAAATAAAGAGGAACTGATGGTGCAGTTCAGTGGTAAAATGCCTCTGGGTTCAATCCCCAGTACCAAAAAAAAAAAAAAAGGAAACAAACCAAAATTTGCCTATACCTTAATCTGAGAGACTTGCCTGAATGTCTTTTTGCAGTGAATGTATGGTGTTCTTTTACATATTTAACCCAATTGTAAGAATCACTTGTGATATTTCTACCGCTTTCTTGGACTCTATTTCACATCTGGTGAAACACTGTCCAAAAAGACGGGCTTGAGAATTTGTATTTTTTACAAATAGCTTAAGTGATTCTCAATTAGTATTGCATATTGGAGCATGGATCTTTGAATCAGATACACTAAGTTTTATCTCCATCTTCATCCAATAACTTCGTTTACAAACTTCAGCAATGAATTTCCTAGAGTTGCAGTTTTCTTCTGAAAAGATAATAATTTCAACCTCAGAAATTATTAAGTTGCTTCTATGCCCTTTGTGTGTATTGAACCAAGCATAGTGCTTAGTATATAGTAGGTCTTCATAAGTCGGTTAAGTTAAGAAAAGAGATAGTATGCCCAGGACATAGAAGAAACTTGAAAAGATCTAGTGTCCTTCCTACTTCTTACAGGCTTTTTTTTTCTTTTATTAATAATCAACTTGCAGAATATTCTTATTAGAAGTAAATATTTATCTTTGATGGTCATATGAACCAGCAACTGTTTTTCCTTTTTTGGTGTGACTCTGAAATTATTTTTGATATTAGGTTATTGATAAGAAGAGGATAAGTCCATTTATTTGGCCGAATTTGATAATATAAATGTTATTTATCTCTTGTTATGCCAGAATTCTAGATTATGGTGGTCATAATTTTTATTTTTACATCAGAATTCTAAATCATATTCTTAAGTACCTCACTTAGATTCCATGTAGTCATTGAAATAAGATCTTTTACTGTCATTAATTTAAAACATTTGACTTCATACTCTGAAAAGTGTGTGGGTGCAGAACTCAGGGATGCTAAAGCCTTGTCATAAAAGGATTGGTGTTAATGACTGACCCATTTCAATATAAACCTAAGAACTAAAATCTGAGAATTATTTGTTGTAGAATACAGTGTATATGTTAAAAATCTTGACTATATAAAATTACATTTCTACATAAATCAGGAGATGTGAATTAGTTTTAAGAATGCTAAAATCCACATTTTTCATGGTAGATCAGTCCACAACTCATTTCAGTATTCATAAAATAATTTTTTCTTTAATCTTTTAGAACCTTAAATTTTTTTTGCGAAGCAATTTCCCAAGCCCCAGAGATTAGCAGTTTCTTTAATTTGTTTTTTCTGTTTATTTGCTATTAAAAGCATGTCTAATATTATCTCATTCTTAAAAAGTATTTCTGTGCATTAGGTATCTGGAATGATGTATGGCTAGTGATGAGAATTATTTCTGAGTGATGAGATTTAAACATTGTTTAACAGAAAGGAGTGGTGGTTATTATATTATTCCTAGGGAGAAATCTGAGTTTTAGTAAGTCACCTAAAATTTGCTTAGTAATCATCATTACCATTAACTTGTAATCAACAAATGACTACTGCTTTGTTTCTCTTTAGGATTGTTTTATATGTCTTTAGTAAGAGGGTATGTTATACCTGTATACAATGTAGTGTGGTGGTTTTTATATTAAGAACACCTTAATTTGAATTCTGGCTTTGTTACAACTGTGTGACTTCAAATTGTGTGAGTCCATTTTCTTACCTAAAATTGGGCATTTTATTTATCCTTTCCAAGATTGTTGTAAGGATTAGTATGTTTATTTAAATGACCTGACCCACTGTCTAAAACATACAATCTGCTCAAAAGAGAATGGCTATTATTACTGTTTTAAAAGTATAGATTATATTTTATTATATGCATGTTCTTCTTAATAATTACCTTTTTAAAATCATCAGTATATTGCACTTCTGTTTGAGTATCTGTAAAATACTTAAAGTGTTTTACAATGGATTTTTTTCAGGTTGGAACTTCTTGTGTTGGAAGCTGTGTATCCCTATAATGAGGCTTGTAATTCTTGATAATTATGACTTGGCTAGTGAATGGGCAGCCAAATACATCTGTAATCGAATCATTCAGTTCAAACCTGGACAGGACAGATACTTTACACTGGGTTTACCAACAGGTAATAAAGCACTTTTTAAAATTTTAGATGCTCAGGTTATCCAAGATTGTGAAATCATAGGGTTTCTCTTAATAAAATATTTTTTCTAGCCATTTCTTGCATGACACTGATTGAACCTAATAGCTTATTATAAAGCCAAAAATTTGTATATAATCTAGTATCTACATTTTATTACTATATTTTTTTAAAAATTGTGTTTCACCTACTATTCTGAAATGCAGTAGGAAATTTCCTAACAAATTATGATCATAATTTTTGGTCTGTCTTTCTAAAAGTTATTTATTTTTAGGGATATTATTTTCACTATTAATATAATTTCTTAGTACGTTAGATTTCTTATTACTCATAGGAGGTACCTAAGTATGTATTGTTGCTTCTTATTTTTACCTCACCTGTCATCATCTCTTAATAGCCTTTTACTATTTCTTTTCCTTCAATTATAGAATATTACAATTGAAAAACTAGAAGACTATTTATCACAGAATAAACATTCCTTACCTATGTTATTGAATTCAGTTTTCTGTTAAGTGTTGTCTTAAAAAATGACCAGGAAGTGTGCCATTTGATCTTATGGCACTTGATTTGATGTTTTTAACCTTTGACTTTGCAAAGGGTGTTAGTCCTAGAGTCAGAACCACTTCTTGGAAATTTCAAGGCATTTATTTTATATTCTTAAGCCTTGGTTTCCTTATCTGTAACAAAGATAGGAATAATAATAACTTAAAATGCTGTTTGGAGCCTTAACTAAAATAATATGTGCACAAGACCCCTGAATACTGAAAGTTATAAATTTAAGGTTCTCATAATGGGTTTTAGTTTTTGTTTTTTGGGGGGGTTCCAGGGATTGAAGTCAGGTTCATTCGACCACTAAGCCACATCCCCAGCCCTATTTTTGTATTTTATTTAGAGACAGGGTCTCACTGAGTTGCTTAGCTCCCCACTTTTGCTGAGGCCAGCTTTGAACTTGCAATCCTCCTGCTTCAGCCTCCAGAGCCGCTGGGATTACAGGCATGCACCACCTCACCAGGTTCTCATAATGTTTTAATCAAATAGACTTTCTCCTGTTCCTCCCCCTACACGTTCCAACTACATAGAAGTTAGTCACAGATGTTTTCTGCATTGGTGATTTTCATGACTGATATTTCTCAAGTTGATTTTGTTTGTTATTTTGCCTTTTTGGCATGGGGCAGTAGATCTTGGTGAGTCTGGCAGAGAGGGATTTTTCTCAGTTATGCACACCAGTACTACACACTCACAGCAGTACCCTCAGTTCTGTTATGTGGGGTGGTCATTGAATGTGGTTTTACAGTATCAGTTTGTATACTGTTACCTGGGTTACTCTAAGCCTATCTGAATCCATCACATTATTTTAATTATCATGCAGAAAGAAATACTTATGTGAGTTTGGGGACAGAAAGGCTTCAGAGTTTTAAATGCTAGCAGTGCTAAACATGTTTTTATGTATATAGGTCTACAACTTTTGCTTTAATTTTGGTAATATATCTGCTTAGTTAATAACACTACAAGGGGATTATCTCTGAAATATTCTTATTGACATTTTCCACTGTTCACCTTCATTGACCATCAACATGATAATTATATTCCCCTCCTCTATTGCTTTTAAAATTTGAACATAAATATATGTGATTGCAGGTGACATGCTACATGATAATTATCCTCCCACTCAGCACAATTGCTGGGGAATAGCTCTTCAATATATACTTACTGAGGTGACATTAATAAGCTTGACATTTAAAGGTCTGCATGCTGAGAACTTGACCTGACTCTCAATCTTATTCCCACCATTCCCATACATTGAATTGATTGAGTGAATTGAACTGCTTGTAGTTCAAAGAATCAGCCTAAACTTACTAGCTGCTTTGCTTCACTTTCACTTGTGTTGCTAGCATGGTATATAGTGGAACTCATGAGTTTTGAAACTTGATAGATCTAGATTTGAATCCCTGGCTTCACAGCCATTTGATATTTGGCAAATTCTTCTTTTTTACCCAGTTCTTTCATCTTCAAAATGAAAAAGATAGTGTCAGTTTCCCAAGGTTGTGAGATTTACATGAGGTGATATATAAAAACACAAGATGCTGTCTTTGGACCTCCTCCCCTATCTCTGGTCTGTTTTTAGTCACAGCTGTGCTGTGCCCTTTGTCAGAATTTCAGACCTTTTTCAAGACTTCATTGAAATGACATCTTTTTTTTTTTTTTTTTTTTTTTAATCATTCCTCCAACCAGCAATACTTTAATCTTTTTTGACTAGACTTCTTTTGGATTATTTATGATTTTCCTTTGTCATGGTCATTTGTACTTAGTTATCCCTATGTTATCAGTCCTCAGACAGAAAAAATCCTGGAATCATTGTTTGATCTGCATTATAGTGAAGACTTGCTAAATGTTACTAAATGTTAGTAAATAACTATTTTAAAGAAAATATTAAAATTTCTTTAACCAGTTTCCTCTGTACCATATCTTTCATTCATTTCTTTATCTGTATTGATTAAAAGGTAGAAAATGAATGTGTTTTTGTCATCACCATGGTGACGACTTTTCACTTTTTTATTCATATATTCTAAAGGGACTCTTCTAATTTTCTTAACAAGGAAAAAAAACCAAGATCCATTTATGCTTCTGGAAAGGGTAAAAGAGAACCATATTTATCCATCTTTTAGTTTTCATGTCACTGAACTATAGTTCTTTAAGAGAGAATTATAAAATTCAACCACATAATTTTTAAATTATTAATTGCAGTCTAGAATAACATTTTTCAGCTTTCAGAAAATCTATTATTTTTCAATTTTATGAACCTATGTATTATTATTTATAGTCACTTCTGTAACTATCTTCTCAAATAAGAAGCAGTTTTTTACACCTGAATTTACTTTTTGTTTGATATATTTTTTTTTTCCCAGAGACTGTTAATTTCTAACAAACTTCTACATGCTACTTGGGCATATATTTTGTGTGTGGGTTTTTTTATTTTTTTTTTGATGATGATTCTACTATGAATCCATACTCTAATCAGAATCGGGAAGGTCAGATTACTTGTTGTCAATCTATCTTTCCACTTAGAAGTTCCAATGAAAAAAATAGAGCAAATTTAGAAAACAATGAAAGGAGGCCATTTCCAAGTGCCTACATCTATTTCTTTATTGTGTTATATTATGAATCACCAACAAATAAATCTCTTTCCAAATATCAATTAATTTTATAAAACATGGAAAAGAATCACATTATAAAAATCTAAAATCAAGTACTCACTGCCAAGATCCCATTTCCTAGAAGTTCTCTCTATTTTAAATACTTAACACTTCTCTTTCTCATTTATACATTTTAGTTGATAGGTGCTGAAGATAGTATGAAATGAGAAATAGGACCTCTAGTTAAAAAACTGTAGGGCTAAAATGCCTCACTCTATCAGTTTCAAAATTCAAAGTACGGACAATACTTAAATTTAGCACTAGTTCTCTTTTGATTTTGTTAAATGGTACACACTTAGCCTATTTATGTATCAGTTTATACTAGAACTTGTTTGTTTTGTTTTGTTTTGTTTTTTCAAAAATTGGAGTGTTTAGTTTTCTTTTAATTCAAATATGCTCTCTAAAAGATTTTAGTCTTAAATTTTATGGTAGCAATTTTAAATATCAAACAACTCAGCAATAATTTTCACAACTTTAATTTTCTTATTGAAAAATTTCCAGCTTTACTTAAAAATTCTGGTTTACTAAAATTTTAAGGTAGTTTATAAAGAAGCTAATGTGTATTAATTGGATATGTATTTAGAGTAATAATTGCCTAATAAATTTGAAATTGAGAATATTATTAAGAAAAAAATAGTTGAAATAAGCATATAGAAATGTTTTTTTAGATGGATTTTCAAGTTATGTTAGAAAATGGAATCTTTTTCTATTTTAGGGAGTACACCTTTAGGATGCTATAAAAAACTAATAGAATATCACAAGAATGGAGACCTTTCTTTTAAATATGTGAAGACTTTTAACATGGATGAATATGTAGGTAAGCTCTATTTGAATTACATATTACATTTTTAATAAATATATTTTTAGAAAATTAATACATTTGAATTTATGCTTTGAATATAATAGGAATATACTGCTTCATGATGAGGTAATAATATTTCCGTGGACATATAATAAATTATTTGTGTTATTACATACCTGTGATGTGCAAGCATGTATTCCATATTAAAAATACTTTTAAATTAAATACAGTTTGGAAAAGTTAGCTTTACTTCAGGAAATGGTTACTTTTGTTTATTAAATTCATTTAGGACTACCAAGAAATCATCCTGAAAGCTACCATTCTTATATGTGGAATAACTTTTTTAAGCATATTGATATAGATCCTAACAATGCTCATATCCTTGATGGAAATGCTGCAGATTTACAAGCAGAATGTGATGCATTTGAAAAGAAAATAAAAGAAGCGGGAGGAATAGATCTTTTTGTTGGAGGTATGTAAGCAGATTTTGTCACTGATTATTTGTTTGCTAATATTTGAATTAAGTATTTTAAACTTAAAAACTTATCTCAATTTTTGCATAAAACTCGGAAATAAACTGACTTCCTTTTTTTAATTTTCGTCAAAAATAATCTTAAAATTTTAATAGTTTATGTTAAGAATTGCTTAAATTATATCGTGAGAGATAGGTCCCAATCACTGTTATAGTCTTCTAATTACCTCTTTAAAGTTGACAGTTTACCACATCATAAAAAATGACCTGTTTACTTTCCTAAATGATACCTTTATCTTTTTTAATATTTAATACTCCAGTGCAACCTATTTATCAAATTAGAGTTGAGTCTAAAAGTTTGCATGAGAAATGGGCAGGCTGTAGCAGATCACTTAAATTGCTTCATGTCACTTGGAAAAATCAGTTTAGAATGATGTGAAATTTTTTATTTAACATCAACCTTTAGATAATATGAATTAAACTATATAATTGTTTTAGTAAGTTACAGTATATGAATGTTAAACTGACCAAATTCCACTTGCAATTTATGTATATACATGTATATGTATATTTATATGTATGTGTGTATATATGTGTATGCATAATATACTAAAAATAGGAGTTTCTGCCGGGCTTGGTGGCGCACGCCTGTAATCCAAGCAACTTGGGAGGCTGAGTCAGGAGGATCACGAGTTCAAAGCCAGGCCCTCAGCAACTCAGTGAGACCCTGTCTCTAAATAAAATACAAAATAGGGCTGGGGATGTGACTCAGTGGCCGAGTGTCCCTGAGTTCAATCCCTGGTTCAAAAAAAAAAAAAAAAAATAGGAGTTTCTTCCTTTGTAATAACGTGGTTTTCTGTTATCAGTACAAAGCATCTGAGACATCCGGCTAGTTGCCATCTGGGGTATAATATCAATTAAGCTAAAGCCAAAATTATTTTTTACCAAATTTTTTTAGTATTCAACTAAAAACACTAATGCCTTAAATTAACATTAAATAACCTATCTGAATGCATATTTTATAATTTACTTATTAGAAAACCACTCATGATTACATTAATTAGGAATACATTAATTTAAGGTTGGAATGATTGACTATATTTGACGAAGTCGGTTGCTCTTGGGCAAAATTGAGTTTTGCAGTGAGACATAAATTTAATCCCATTTTGGCTACGTGCTCTCTGCATGTTCCTGGTAAGTTTATTGAAGTTCACTGTATTTATAAATAAGGAAATACTAACCATTCCAAAATCTGTGAAAATTTATCACACTACAACGTGTTTAAAATACCTAAAAACAGTGCTTTTCTAGATATTTCTTCAGTTTTGGTCTTCTCTCTAATCTATAGCTGCTGACATACTTGTCTCTTGGTTGATTAATTCCCTGAGGAGGTTTTTACTGAATTAGTAAGAGGTTACTTAAAATTTTCTTTGAGAAAAATTTTATCCCTGTAGCAGATCCAATACCATTTATTTTCTTGTGTTGACAGAATGGTTATTTGTATGAGCAAGAATCCAAGTTAAACTATTTTGGTTTTCAAAATAGAAAAGTTGTATGTTTTAAACAAAATTTGCTAATATTACTTATGTAAACGTAAGGAGTACTTACACATTCCAGTTTTGTATGTATGGATCATTTTGACATAACTACCATTTGCACCTAGGACAATCAATGTTCGATAATATTTAAAGAATATACTAACCACCCACTCTTTAGATTATCTGAACTCCGTACCAATATGAAGTAGGATCACTAACCTAAACTGTTCATCTTACTTTTATTGAGCATTGTTTTCACTCATTTCTTTGGGCCAAAGAAAGCAGGTTAGTTGTTAGAGGTTAATTATTAAACATATCTGTTGGAGAAAATGTCTTCATTTATGGAATTTTGTTTTTCCCATTATTTTATCGACTGTATATAAGAATTCAGTGCCAGGAAAGAGTTTACTGGGGGGAAAATGTGATAAGGTCTCCCTATTTTGTTTTTTGCTTGCTTTCCAGAAAGCATTCATAGCTTAGTGTAATTTTAAAGGCCATGTAGCTCCACTATCCCTGATTTTGGTAGAACACTTTTCATTCCCTCTAGCTGTAAATCATTTCTCATGTCTTTTTAGCTAAATATTTTGGGTAGGTTTCCTCACTGTAAGGCACCTCAGTTTTCCTTTCAAAGTAGATTGAGCATAAATTGTAATTATTTATAGTTATCACTGACTCTTGCTACTTTTAAAAAAAAAATTTTTAACCAGTTTGTCTTAAGCTTTCTATAGTCTCCCCAACACCAAAGTAGAAAAAAAGAAAGAGAAACAAAGAAAAACTTTTTCAAAGAGTTCCCTTGTCTTCTCTATTAACATCCTCACTGTAAGCCTGATGATCCTAGGTCTGACATTGAATATATAACCATCTAAAGTGTATAACTACTCTGCATGAAGAAAGAAGGGTTAGCTTACTACATTTTCTTCTTCTATTTGGGATTACTTATGCATTGGATACGTATTCATGAAAGAATTTCATTTGATTCCTTTCATTTGTTGATCTAGGTTTGTTATCATTGGATTTTTCAAGACGGACTTTGGTTTTAGGGTCTTACCACTTACCCTTCTTTTGTTCCAGGGTTTGGGTAATAAAAACACTAAGAACTGTGCCAAATGGGATCAAAATATCAGCTTTATTAAAGGTAAAGTTGGACTAGAGATTACAGGTTGGCTTGAAGCCAGAGTGGGGTTTCTCCTCCCCCCTTTGAACTAGAAACCAAACTAGGAGAGCTGAAGAATGTTAATCTGCTATTGGTCATTCCAGGGAATTGGAGCAGGAGTTTTTTTCTCTTGGTGGAAAAGAGAAAGGAGGAAGTACATCCTCTTAAAAGTTCTCCCTCTTCCTCTAATGGCAAAAGTGTTCAAAGAGAGGGTAACATGAATTCTTAATGTACCCAAGTAAGAAGATACACAAACATGGCATTTTATAAATAAAATATATTAATGTAAAAAAAAATCTTAAAGTACATTTTAAGTGAAAACAATAGGAAAAACTTCAACTTTTTTTGGTAACATGAGTGAATTCTTTAGTAATATGATCAAATGGGACCAGAAGTTCATTAGTTGGAATGATTCTGAGAGGACTCAAAACTGAAGGAAGAGTTGAAACAACTGAGTCTTTGGAAAAATAAGAGCCAGAGAACCTAAGATCTCAAAAGTATGAACTCATTAACCTTTTCTCTGTGGTGCTATTGTCCCGTGCCTCAGTTTTAGATGTCTTCTTTTCTTTTTATATTCCAGCTCAAGATTCCTATCTGGAGAGCAGTTATAGATTTGTTCATCTCGGGGCAAGTGCTTATTATCTAGACTAGAATCTCTGCCTAAAAGGACATAGGGAATTATAATTGTTTGAGCCTTTGTGGCGAGGGGAGTAAAACAAAGGTGGGAGAAACTATTGAGTCTACCAAAAAATAACAATCATCCATTCATTTATTCAGCCATTATCTGCTTAGTACCTCCTGTGTGTAACATGTTATTCTCCTGAACATTCTGTCTACAGAACTATAATAACATGCCATGTGAGGTGGTGCACGCCTATAATCCCAGCAGCTGGGGAGGCTGAGGCAGGAGTATCAAGAGTTCAAAGCCAGCCTCAGCAAAAGCAGGGTGCTAAGCAACTCAGTGAGACCCTGTCTCTAAATAAAATACAAAATAGGGCTGGGATGTGGCTTATTGGTCAAGCGTCCCTGTGTTCAATCTCCAGTACCAGTCCCCCAAAAAAAGAACTATAATAACATAGGAAAGACATATAATCCAAACAATGGGTTTTTGAAATGTTTCCTATAGATGCTGATATCTCAATTTAGATCTAAAGACCAAATAAGAATTAGCCAAATTATATATATAATATATATAATCAGGGACCTCAGTTTTTGAGTTACTCCTGTCAAGTAAGCAAATGTGTCAAGCCTTTTCTCTTAACACTGCTCATAATTTCAGCATAGCTACACACTTCTGTATGACCCAAATCACCAGTGAGAACCCCAATGTTGATCTTAGTATACTTAACCATTTTTTCTGGAGCTTTTATTTTCCGGGGTTCCATCATTTCCTCTTTACACATGTAAATATAGTTATGAACATAAATATTTGTGTATATCTCTACCTAAGAGAAACAATTTTTTGCAAATAGAGAGAAATGTATAATTATAATTAAAACATTTACAAGCAAGTATTTACTTAATAGTTGAAATAATATGCGTATTAATAACTGTAGGACCTCACATTAAAAATGTATGTCTCCACACTAAAAATTCCTAGGTTTTTGTGTTTTGGTGATCTGTGTTTACTTGGTTAGATTATTTATTTCTTCTTCACCCTTCAAAGTTAGGTTATTCTCTGGCCATATTTTACCTTGATTTGATCCAGGAAATTCTTTTAGATTTGTGTGCTAAGTATCAATGATGTATACCTGTCTTACCATTCAAGTAAATATGTAGACTATAAGGGTAAAAGATATTTTAATAACTTAGAGACCTTGTAATTGTAGTTTTTGATTGAAGTTGCCATAAATCTGACCAATGATTAGAATATGCATATGAAATTATTTATTGATTCTTTATGTAAAGAATTGCCTCCTATTTTCTTCAAATAAGGAATACCATGTTCTCATTTATATTTTAGAGGCAATCCCAAAATAATAGAGCTGCCTAGAGGCCTCCTCAAAGCAATGCTTTTCAAATGGTTGTTGTCACACATTATTAGATCATGAAACCCATATAGCTAGTCACATCCTTTTTATTTTGTTAATGAAATGGAGTTTAATGGAAAATGTCTTATATGGCTCCCACTAAGACTGAGAATAGTTTCATGTGATTTTGTTTTAATTATATTTTAGACAGATGTGCATGTGTGCGTGTGTAATGTGTGTGTACATATACATCATAGTGCTAAATGTTATTTCTTGCCATAGGTTATAGTAAAAAATGTTTTAAAAAAGCTACTGCCCTAATAGTTTTTTTTTTTTTTTAATGCTTATGTATTTTGGCATGATTACAATGCAGAATAAGTGATATTTTGGTTGCATTCTGTTTGCAATAAAAATGTTATCTTGTCCAAAGTGTACATTTTTATAATTGAGGAAACTATACTGCAAAGAGTCTATTAGTCTATTCCCCATCTGGACTAGAACCAACAACTTAAAGTGTGCATATAAAGACCACTGGGTTAGGAATCAGAAGATTTGAATTTGAGTCTGTTGTGGCATTTACCAAATTGTGATCTTGAACCAAGTCTCTTATTTACCTGGAACATCAAAGACTCCTTTTGTCTTAACAAAAAGTGGAGGAGATGGGGAAAATAGGTATGGCTAATCTTGCCATCTCATAATATTGTTAAGTATGTGTTGTGGTAATGCATGTGAAAGTACTGTTATGAACTGCTATATTAAGGTGGAACTTAATTTTACTGCTATTATTAGAATCATACCAGATCAATGTTATGCTTATAGAAAAGATGGAAATATTTTGTTGAATGAAATGCAGAAACATATTTTAATACAGTATTAGAAATTCAGCTATATATTAACACAAGGTAAGTGTGTGTGTTTATGATTATTTCTTTGCTCATAAAGCCATGTTAAACTTTGAGACAACTATTCACTATATGGGAGAAACCTTGTTGTTTTTCTTTCTTTCTTTTTTTTTTTTTTTGGTGTGTGCATGTGTCTTTCTTTTGAAAGGAATTGGTCCAGATGGTCATATCGCTTTCAATGAGCCAGGATCCAGTTTAGTTTCAAGGACAAGATTAAAGACTCTAGCAATGGACACCATTTTGGCAAATGCTAAATATTTTGATGGAGATTTATCAAAAGTGCCAACTATGGCTCTCACTGTTGGTGTGGGGACAGTGATGGACGCTAGAGAAGTAAGAATTATATGCTTTTTGGTATATTTTTTGATGTTTATATATTTTGGTGTAATTGTTATTCAGATTGATTGATATTTGATCACATTCTAATTTTAGTAAAATTGTTTTTAGTGTTTAGCAACTTTTATCACTCTCACAGATATGTTTAGAAATCAACTAACTTTATCTTTTGGAGCTATAAAGAAGAATTAGCAGCACCTTTTTTTGAGGTATTGCTTCACTTAATTATTCCTGCTTCATAGCTGCAGGTCCTAAAAATCTTATCAACCAAATGGTTAGTTTTTAATTGAAATAGTCTTGTAAAAGGACTACAGGGACAGATGCAGTAGTAGCACACTAAATAATTTGGAGCCTTCAGAAGGGTTTAGTATACATGGCAGAAAGCCCAGTTGGTTTCTAGCTGAAAAGGAACCCATCTAGCGCTAGATCTGTTCTAAATTTAGTGTATTTAAGAATGCACATGCTCTGAAAAGTAGACCCTGTCTAATTTTTAAGTTTTTAAATTTATTTTTCATTACCTTCCTTGAGAATAACAGAAAATATTATAGTCAGTTTATGATGATTAGTGGTTAAATTATGTGGAAGCCCAGAAATCAGTTATTTTCTGGTACCAAGATGATATAGACTCAGAAGTGTACAAATTATTATGAATAATTACTTATATTTAAACTTGAACGTACAAATAGAGCTATCATTGAAATACATGGGAATTTCTCATCATCTAAATATCTTAAGGATTTGAAAAAACACCTTTTAATGAAGGAAATTTATAATAAATATGTTAGAAAAAAGATTTTAGAACAATTTTATTTCTAAAAAATGAAATAAAGTCATTTCTACCATTTAACAGGATGTAAGTTTTAATGCAATTCTTATGTCAATTTTTAGTATGAACAGAGTATTCAAATACTGATGTTTTTCCTCCTTTGGGTCAAATTTTCCAGCAAAATTATAAAATCATTCATCTAACAGTATTTTTCTAAGTATAAGGAAAATATTATGGTAAAACTATTCCAGGGCTACATCATTTTGCCAAGGACCTATCTTACTTCTTTGATTTTTTTCATAGCATTCTGTTGGAACAAATATTATATTTATTGATTTTTCCTATTTTTAGTTGTAATGGGTTTAATTTATTCATATTCTCTTTTGCTAATGATTTTAACTGTTATGAACTGTTCTTTGGTGTCATTTTCTTTAACAGCACATACACTTAACAATTATTAAGTGGAAAGATTTAAGTAGAGTACTAAATTCAAGTAGTGAGTCCATTGATACATATCTTCACATTGTGGCAGCTCAGATAATGAAGATCTTCTGTACATACCTTGGAAGTTATTTCAGGTTTCATCAAGACTTTGGAAGTGTCAGCTAGATAAGGAACCTCATAAGTCAATAGCCTCAATTATCAGACTCTTTCCTTGCTTTGGGGTTTTCACATTGACACTATGTCTGGAATGCACTTTTCCACTCCTTGCATAGCTAACACTGTACCATTTAATTTTCATGTTTCTTTCTCTCTTTACTATCATTCACATAAGCAAAATTATTTTCTTTTATTCTCATACCACTCTGACATTTTCCTTTAGGTAGTACTTGTCGTAATTTGTAACTATTTTACTATGTTTACTGATTTAATATCTGTTTCTTCACTAGTTTATACTCTCCATAAATTTATGAGTCATATATATGTACTATCTAATACTCTCTGTCATATAATACATATTAAGCAATTGCTGGGAATAGTTTAAATGAAATACATATGTTCACAATCCCTTTTGGACAAAATTGGTCCTATTCAGTACAGCTTGTTTATTTACCTGAACCACTAGCAATAATTTTTGTTGATTTTTGACTATTTTCCAAAAGCCAACTTACCCAGAAAGGATTAAAATTTGTTTTTACTAAATTATATTTAAAAATAATGCCATATATTATGAAGTTAATTTCCAAAAAGAGACATCAAGTGCTTTTAGCTGTTGTAGCATCTTTAGAATTATTTTATTAATTGTAATTATTTGCATAGTTTTTCTTATAATGAATTTAGGGAAAACTAATAAAACTTAAAATCAGCTTTTCACTGCCTTACTGAAAGTCACATAGATCATTTGTGACTTCTTAATTGCTGCAAACAGCATCTTCTCTGTAAGTCCCATCATAAATCATGCCTTGTCTGGTCTTTACCAATCCTGTTCATTATATTGCTGCGTGGATAAGTTTTTCAAAAACATTGTTAAGTTTATTACTTATCTGTGTAATTATGAGTCTCTAATTCCCTATTATTCCATCACAAGATCTAGTCTAGCTCTTTGTTTAGCAAAAAAGTCTTTGACTTCAACCCATGTCCAGCTGTTTCTTTTTGTTTCTCTGTGCTCCATCCTTACCAAACTTTTAGCTTTTTATTGACTACCCCTTAAATGTCTGAATGGCCCCCTTATTTAGAGATTTTCTATTTATCCTTAAACTTAGTCTTCTAGAGGAGCTATTCTAAAACTTTCCCCAACTCCCCCAGAGAGTGTTACCTTCATGTCATCGTTGTACTTTATTGCTTTTTACTTATTGTACATATGGTATATATTTTATACATTGAGTACAATAGTTTCTTTCTGTATTTCTTCTTCTGTCATCCTTGCTATCTTCAGACTGTATGGTGGGTAGGAACTTAGAAATTAAGACCTGAAAATCCTTTATTTTCTACTTCCTGTTTCTCCTTAGGTAAATCTTTAATCCTTAATTTCCTCACATATTAAAAATTTGATTTAATTATTTGATTAAAATTTTGATTTAAATATCTACCAGGAACTGATATAATGGGCTAAAAATACAGTTTTGTAACCTATAAATTTCTACTTGTTTATGGAATGATTGCTCTAATGTGAACTATCACCCATACAAATCAGCTTATCTCATAATCTGTTTAAAAATAGTGTTATTATAATATATTTATTATTTAAGTAACATGAGGCTGAATCATTGCAACATCTGCCTGATTATTGATTCTCAGATGGCAGTTCATGCATAAGAACTGCCTGTGTTTTTTCCCAGTAACCTATATTATTTCGGAGTTCCTTCCATAGTACATACATTAGTCTTAACACATTGACCATTAATGTCCAGCAAGAAAACTAATTTATAGATTCATTAATGTTTTATAAATCTTATTATATCATAATTATTGTTTTAAAACAAATGCTTTTAAAAGAGTGTTTTAAAAGATGAATATTTTAAGAGATGAATGCTTTATAGCTACATTAAATTATTTGTTGAGCTTGTGTCCCAATACATAAAAACAAGACGTATCAATAAAAACATTAGTTATATCTTAAAATATTCATGGACAGCCGGGCAGAGTAGCACATGCCTATAATCCCAGCACTTGGGAGGCTGAGGCAGGAGGATTGTGAGTTCAAAGCCAGCCTCAGCAACTTAGCGAGGCCCTAAGCAACTCAGCAAGACCCTGTCTCTAAATAAAATACAAAATAGGGCTGGGGATGTGGCTTAGTGGTCGAGTGCCCCTGGGTTCAATCCCCAGTACCAAAAAAAAATATATATATATATATATTCATGGACTTGGACTTAAACAAGATATAGCTTCACAGTGAAAATTAAATAGTGAATTGTGATAAAAAAAGAAGCATCGTAATATCCTGATCCTTTAATGTTTCATTTCCTTCTATTTTAGCTCTAGTTATGAAATATGCCTACACACATATACAAAATGTCTATGGTGTTATAAATATTTTAGAACTGCAATTACCTAATGTTTATTTTTTTTAGTTACAAGGCAAATTTTGCCTACCTAAAGATTCATAACATTACATATACTTGCATGTATATTCTGAGTTGTAAAATGAAATTGACTTGCTACTAAAAAAAGGCAAAGGGAAGACTCATTTTGACACACATGCACTTAACAGTTGCGTGTGTTCTTTGAATTACTTCACAGGCGGTTGGGATTTAGCACCAAGAACTTGGGTCTTTTTCATTTTTTAAGTGTAATTTCAGTCATATGTGCCTAAAAGGCAATTCCTATGTTTAAGTGGATCCCTAATTCTCTCTAAATTCAGTTATTGTATGAAACAACTTTGGATAATCATGTGTTCAATGATATGATCTTTATTTTTTATTTTATTTTATTTTTTGGTACTGGGGATTGAACCCAGGGGCACTCCACCACTGAGCCACATCCCCAGCCCTATTTTGTATTTCATTTAGAGACAGGGTCTCACTGAGTTGCTTAGATCCTCGCTAAGTTGCTGAGGCTGGCTTTGAACTCTTGATCCTCCTGCCTCAGCCTCCCAAGTGCTGGGATTACAGGCATGCACCGTTGTGCCCGGCGATATGATCTTTAAATAACACTTTATTTAAATGTTTGTTGTTTTAGAGTCTTATTGCTTTTCTGAAATAGTATCTGGACTAGAACAATTTTGTGTAGCATTCCAGATTATGTAAATTTTTTGAAGACCCATAATTCTCCTTTTGCAAAGCATACTCTTCTTCTTTATTTTCCCAGGTCTCTTTTACACATCAGTAGTCAACATGTTAATAAACTTAGTGTATATTGTATGTTCTTACATGTCAGAGTTGCCTGCTCATCAGGAACAAAATTGAACTATTAATTAACAAAGTATATTCATGACTTTTTAGGTGATGATCCTTATAACAGGTGCACACAAGGCATTTGCCTTGTACAAAGCAATAGAAGAAGGAGTCAATCACATGTGGACTGTTTCAGCTTTCCAGCAGCATCCCCGAACAATTTTTGTATGTGATGAAGATGCTACGTTAGAATTAAGAGTTAAAACTGTGAAATACTTTAAAGGTGAGCATTGAATATAAAAAGCAGAGTGTGAGATGTTGTGAGATGTTCTGTTGTAGATGACAGAATTTAATGTGACTATGGGTTTAAATTCTACACTGTGGCCTGTGGAAAAATGGAATTGTGGTGATACAATAGCCAATTCTTTGAATGGATAAAAATTCTCACCTCAGATAATAGTGCTTTCAGAGTAGGTTCCTTGTATGTGTGTGTGTGTGTGTGTGTGTGTGTGTGTGTGTGAAGAAAATCTCTTTACTTGTATTTTCAGTAAACCCATTTCTTGAAATCCAAAATTTCATAAAATATTTTACTTTTATAATGAATTTACCATATTAAATAATCCCACCAGAAGTCTGTTTTTGTCTTTTCTGGGTTTGTTTTTATGTTTGTAAATCCCATCTTAACCTCTACCTAGAACCTAATTCATGGTTAAGATGGATCTCCCACTAATTTAATCTTAACAATTTCAAACCAATATATTCCTGTAGATTAAAGTTATAATGGCACTAAATTTGAAACAGTATGGAATAAACTTTGCAAATAAGGAGTTTGATTGCCCAAACTTCTGTGTGTCGATTTCCCTTTTGCTTTTTTCTGTAGTCTAGTTCAGTAATTCTCAAATCTTATTGTATATAAAAAAACTGCATATACATGACATAATGGGTGGTTTAGGAGATTTTCAAGTGACTTTTGACTATGCTAAATGTAGAATTCATTCCCTGAATAAGAGTGAACTCCATATCCAGGTGTGGTGGCACATGTCTGTAATCCCAGTAACCTGGAGGCTGAGGCAGGAGGATCTTGACTTCCAACCCAGCCTCAGCAACTTAGCAAGGCCCTAGAAACTTAGTAAGACCCTGTCTCTAAAACCATATTAAAAAGGGCTGGGGATGTGGCTTGGTGTTAAGCACCCCTGGGTTCAATCCTGGTACCAAAAAAAGAGTGAACTCCATATATAAACCCAAACACAAACAAGCTGTTATATAAATGATATTTCTTTATAAAGTACCTATATTTATATACAACTGATATGAAAATTAATTGGTATTAAATTTGTCAGTGATTCACAAAGTGTATAGTACTTGTTCTACTTCTGTTACATGAATAAGTATACATTTTTAATCATTTACTGTACTGTGTTTAACAGGTATTAAAAATGTATATAATAAATCAAGCCTGTATTTCATGAATATCATTGCTTAAGACAAGGTGTTAAGAATGTTATCATATTTTATTGCTTCTAAGGCACATTCGTCTTTTCTGAAATTAGAATGTGTTTTAAAATTGGTGTCATACCATACTATACCTGATAGCATTTTGTTTTAGTGGTACATAAAGTAATTATGTCTTAACAGTATACAGAATCTCATATTCAGAAATATAGTGCATATAATCTTAAAAATTTTAATTTGATTTAAAGGAAATCAATAATTTGCAATTCATATAAATGTTTGAATATGGCAGAAATAATGAGGTTGGAATACAAATGACTGAAATTTTTTAAACACTGAATATCTCATATTTTTCAAACAAATTTTGAAAACACTATGTGTTTAGTTTTGTATTTGCACTTAGGTTTTGTAAGCATTTTCCTATTTTGCAAAATAACTCCTTAAAAGCACTTTTTAGGATAGTTAAGTAGATACATTACAATTTACTTAAATATTTCCTTATTATTTAATACTTCATATTTTATATCTTTTGTCATTTGAATTACTAGTTTTTCCCAAGCCACAAATATGTCCAATTAAACAACAACAGCAAAAAATGTTGGCTTCTTTGTAATTTGGAAGATAGAAGCAGAGAGCATCTCAGTGATAAACTATGAGTAGACAGAGCTCTTGAATGGAATTTTATCTTTATATCTCCAAATAGTCCTCCAGATTTCATCACAGGCATTAGATTCTTTGAAGTTAATATAAGCAATCCTCATGAAAATTTCCACAAATGCAGATTTCAAGGCATTTAATATGTCCATTTTCTAGTACCAGTAATCCCCAGATAGACACTGTCTGTACCAGTCTGATTTTATCACAACTTGATTTTTATCAGAGTATTTTTACATTTTAGTGAATACTTAAATATTTAATAGCCAGTGCTTATATGACCAGGCATTATTCTAAATGCATTATATTTATTGATTTACTTAATTCTGATGACAATGCTATAAAGTGAGTTTTCATATACTTCCATTTTCAAATGAATTAATAGGCTTAACAGATAGAGATATTAAGTCACTTAGCCAAAGTCATATAGCTTCTAGGTAGGCAGAGCTAGGTAACTGAAATCAGACTTAGCTAGTCTGGTTTTTGTCCACTGTGTTTTACTTCCTCCCAGAAGAAGAATAAACTCTGAATATAATATCATCCAAATCAAAAGCACATTTGTCAATTTCTTCCCATATCATAATCATTGCATCCAATAAAAATGTAAGCATGGGTTAGAGAATTTAAACTAGAGGAGGAGTAGGTGTTCTGTGTGTTTACTTCTTTTACTTATATAAAATCTAAGTTCTTCTGAAACATGTTGAAATACAGATTATTCATGAGAGGATAGCTGCATTGCCTGAAGAGTACCTTGTACTTTCTACTTTGGAGCTGTATATATTTCTGAAGAGGTTTTAGAGTATCAGTGTCTGTCAGAAAAGTAGACCTGAGATCTTTTTCTTGACCATATGTAAGCCTCACTTTACATTTTAGTATTTTGATTCAGAGTTAACTGAATATTCATGAATGTGCACACATTTCAAATGCAATTTTATGTCCTTGGTATATCCTCATTGAGTTACTATTATATCACATCAAAAAACTGGAGGATACTATTCTGGGTGTCGTTGCCTATAGTTCTTCAAATTCCATTTACAACACTAGCCTTTCTTCTATCCTCAATAAAAAATGCCAGCAGGAATCTTAGCAAAGGTTTTAATTAGTTCCTGAAAAAGATCTAGGTTAACTAAATTCAAAACAGTAACAATATTACTAAATGTAAGCTTATTTCATATGTACCTTTTGAAAGATACAAGTTAATCACAAGAAAAGTTTAATACTTGGGCATTTTACTCATTATAATCTTTTTGGCTTTGTTTTTTAATTAGAACTTCTTTCTCTTTGAGTTAGTATATTTTCAGAACATTATTCATGGTGGTGAACTTTTTTTTTCTGTAATTTCCTTTTTTGGTCCCACCCCCATAGCCTGATAGAGGTAAAAGTTACTTTGTAAATACATTAATATTTAGAAACTATGACATATAACATCCCTTCTTGTAACATGTTAGGAAGACTGGTGCATTTTTATCAATAATTTTTTATTGGGAGTTTGCTTATTTCTGTTTATAACATAAGTACCAATTATTTATTTATATGAATTGTTATGTATAAATTTGTCAGTTTTTACCTGATTCCATAGTAAATTATTGATTATCTAAAAGTGATAAAATTTTCAAAATAATTTCTAGTTTGGAAGCAGTCTTATTGTATAAAAGTTATTTCGTTAAAAAAAAAAACAACTTTATAAAGGAGTTGGGTTTTTAATTTTTATCTTGCTGTTTTAAGTTTTATTTTAAAGCTGTAATGTAGCCTATCCATGATAAAAGTAGTTAGCAAATAATAGAAAAATTATACTCTACAAAATGATCCTCTAGAAAATGATTCATCTTCTAAATTACATGACTGAAATTACCCTTTGTTGGCCCTCTCTCACTGGACCTTTGAAGTGCTCATTAAGCCTTGAAGTAGTAGGCTGTTGAGAAGGTAATTTTCTTTTACTTTCAGTAGTATTAGAAAATGGAATGTTTCCCCCTTTGAAGACCTCTCTGAGGAGTTTTCTACCATAACTCATCTCAGGGTTCCTTGTTTATGCCCTAGAAGTGGGTGTCCCTCATGGTTTGGATTTTAGGGTGCTTTCTTCAGCCTCTCTGACAAGGAACATCTACTTACTAACACTTATCCTATCTCTCCAAACCAAGAATTCCAGTTTTTGATAATGGAGCTACAAGTCCCTTTCCCCAGCCTACGTTCACAATGATCTAAAAGATTTAACTGATTTCTCTAATTTCCAAAGTATAAAATATTCAGTTCACTGATTCTGTCAATCTGTTTAGAACTATTTCTTTTCAAAGAAATATAGTACTAATACCTTAAGACATTAATAACTAAAAGATATTTCCCAAGAAGCTTTACTATGTAAGAACAGTTCACAAGCACATGTCAATTATGAAATGAAATTTAAACTCTGCTAAAATTTAGGATCTAAATTTCTATGCTAAATTAGTGTTTAATACAGGCATCTTCTGTATTGGTTTAGGAAACCTTCCTCAAACTGTAATTGTTAAAATGTAATCAACTCTTTTCATGAACACATATTTATAAAGAGTAGAAAACAATTTAGCAGTTCAGAGCATATGGTAATATGTTGGAAGACTAAAGCTATCCAAGTGTAGTAGTTCTAAGCCCCTTTCTGGAGTCTAGTAGAGGAACTACCAGAGGATCAAAGTCAACATAAATTTTTAAATGTAATTAGGATGTATTAATAAAGAAGTCATATTCATATTTTGCATCCTGACATAGTAATGCTCTGAAGAACTGCTCCTACTTCTGGTTACTTCCAAAGTACCTGTATACATTCTAGATCTACATTGTTCCATTAATAATTATAAATTGATTTATGCCAGGTAGTTTAACATTTTGAAATATTTTGTATTTTTTTCAACAAATGACTTTTTGATTCAAATGGGAAGATACTTATTATATCTTTTGTGTTCTGAAGTAAATGAGAGTTCAGAATTAAAACAAAATTAGAATTGTGCTTTTTTTCTTCAAGGTTTAATGCATGTGCACAATAAGCTTGTGGATCCACTACACAGTATGAAAGAAGGAAATTGAAGGAGATTGGAGCAAAATTCTGCTTGAAAGAAAACACTTTTTTATTAGATGAATTATCAGCTATGCAATATGATAAAATGGGAAAATTTGAAGACTGTAATTTTAAAAATCTAATAATGTGTTAAACATTCCATATTTAGAATGTGTCTCTTTTACACTAGGGCTTAGGAAAAGTAGTCTCTTAAAATTGGTTGGCTATTTTATTATACAGTACAGAAGCTACATAGCTACCTATAAAATAGCATAGAAATGAAATGTCTGTTTAATTTTAGAATGACTTAAAAAAGAAATTCTGAACATCAGGTACCATTTGTGACATGACTCTAGTGAAATGGGTTTTTATTTAATTACAAGAAGACACTCCAGGTCTTTCAGGTGTCAACAACTATCATTGCAAACCTTTACTTTTCGAATGGTCTTTATTTTCTGTGCATTATACACATGCTTTTCTGCATGTGGTTGCCTTGGTCATTTTCCTGAGACAGTAGCTTCTGGACATTAAAAGTCCTGCTATATATTGTTGGCAAAGAACACTTGAAGAGATGACAGTGCCTAAAAGTTTAGTTTACAAACCTTTTGGAAAGTGTGTTAACTGCATGCTTTTTGCTTACCTTCTTATACAGCACTTTTTTATAAATACGCTTATTTTTATTTAATGATTTGGGTTCATGCCCTTAATAAACTATCTTGCAAATTATGAGCTTTATACCTAGCTACACACACTTTAGGAAAGTCTTTTGAAGAATATTTTGATTATTGTTAAAATTCACAAATGATTAGCTTTATTCCTTATAAAAAATGTCTAAAATAATATGAAGTATATATAAAAGGTATTGCTGTAAACTATTTTAGATTGACATAACTTTGGATAAATTGGAAATTAAATATATTTTCTATCTTCAAATAAAGCTTATAATAAGTAATCTAAATTTTATTTCCAGAAGTGAAATAAAAAATACATGCATTTGGAAAATTCCAGCAACTAATAGTATCTGTGAGCCTACATTTCCTTTTGGTTTGTTGCCATCATGCAATTAGGAGATTTAAGTTAAAAGACAGTACCGCTACCTATAGTTTCTCAGTCTTCCATTGGAAGTCGAAAACAAAATGCTCCCTGTCCTATCCATATCTCACATTTTATAAGCCCATGTTTTAGAAGCTTTATTTATGTCTGCTTGTTTCCGCTGTTGAAATGTAGTTACACTCCTTATTTAGCAAATAAATTAAAAATGAAATAAAAATGTTAGTATTAAAATAATGCTGCCTTATTTTAATTCCAGATGATGTTTTTAATAGCTTAATAAGTGTTTTTTAACTAGCCAGTGAATTAGTAGTATCTTGCACTAATAGTTCTGGTGATAAGAATTGTTTACTGCAAAGTAACCTAACTACTTTAGGTCATATGATACCATAAAGAGAAAGCCAAAGATGTCTGTTTTTGTGTACTATTCACAGGTATTTCTATGCTTTAAAGGTCTAAAGTATTTTTTTCATTACAAGCACTGTTAGACTAGTTTAGGTATGTGTCCTCAAACTGTTCAGCAATTGCTCTCTGGCCACTGTAATTCCCTAACTCAAGAAAGTGTGATTTTGTTAAGAATTTAAAAGCCTTTGTGTACAATGAATCAAAATGCATTCTGCTATCATGTATAACTAAATAGCGCAAACAATAAAAAATAAAAGAATTTAAAAGCCTATTGAATACAAGAAAAAGTTAAGTTGTCCTTTGAAGAAACCACTTTCTGAATCCCAGCTCTGTCAAAAATAGTGACTATGAGCAGTAAATGTCAGTAATAAATGTTCTTCCTCCCTATTGTTACATAGGAGAACTCAGTACAGGGCCTGACACATGCCTAACTTAAAAAATGATGCCATTTTTAATACTCATATTATTGTAGAAATCTTGTTTACATGAGGTCCTCTGGAAAGTGGCCACAGAAATCAAGTTTATGTGAAAAAATCAGGGAAATACTTCTTTGTACTATTACAAGTATAACTTTAAATAAAGAGTCACTGACTACAAAATAAAACTTGACCTAATAAAAGCAGCATACATATTAAATAGACACACAGTATATATTATGTGCCAGATACAACTTGTGACTTACTTTGCAATAATGGAAGAACAGAACATTATGTTTTAGAAACCATAATATTTTCCTTATTTTGTGTATACTGCCATTTTCCGAAAACCCATTGTCACGGAGTTTCACATTTTATCTGCACTGTCATTGCAGCTAGAACATATTAGTATATGTGCTGATTGGGATGACCACAGGGCATTTAACCTTTATCCATAATTTAAGTCCCACTCTCTTAATTTATAGTTATCTCACAATGTAACACTACAAAATTCATCATTGACAGCCTCATTCAAGTAGAAGACAAAATTAACAATGGCTAAATCATTTTATTTGCTGTTATACATTCAGCATGCTGACAGTGATTAATGAATGAACATGGAACTAAAGAGCTTTGAATTAATATAGCCATTTACTGGCTCTGTCATCTCAGGTACAAAAACTAAATCAATAATTGTTAAACTGTAATTAATACACCTATCATTTTGCATGAATGAATTTTGAATGTCAGAAATAAGACAACCTGACTCTGCCTTAATTTTAATTTAGATGTATATTATAAACCAGCTTATTTCAAACCAACACTTCATAAAATGCATAAACATCAAAAGCCAGAGCAGATGCCTAGAAAGTATGTTATTTGACATTACTTTGTTTAATAAGTGAGGCACATATAGTAATTCATGTATGTCAGAAAAATTGATCCAGCTAACAAATTTGACAATATGCATTTTGAAAATTCTTTCATTTAGGTGGAATATTAAATATAGGGCCTGGTATTATGAGGGGAAAACATGCATGAAAATACAATGGTGAAAATTCACCATGCTTTATTCTATTGTGCACTGAGTATTTAAAATGTATTATCTCATTTAACATGGACAACATGTAGAGGTAGTAATATGACCTAACCTTTACTAAACAGATGAAGAGTAAGTTATTTGGCAAGATTACTTTATTAGGGAGTGCTAAAACAAATTTGAGACTAGGTAATATGGTTCTATAATCCTACCTGTTATCCATCCACTGTTCCCTTTCAAAAAAAAGTCAGTGGGTTATTCAAACTTGAAAACCCTGAAACTAATAAGGAAACTTCTTTATTTTATTGTTGTAAGTTACTATAAAGAACAAAATACACAGCTTTTAATTTGTTGAAGTTCTTTACACAGTTTATAATTTATTGAAGTTCCTTATGTTTTCCATGAATTACTTATTAGTTTGTGTTTTTAGAACTTTTATAAAAGCATCTTTAGGAACTTCAATGTTGCCAATTTTCCTCAACCGTTTTTTCCCTTCGGCTTGTCTCTTCAAAAGTTTCATTTTTCGGGTAATATCACCGCCATACTGAAAAATATTTTGAAAAATTTTAAATCCAAATAACTTCAAAATAATAAATACAAAATAATACTCCTATAATTATACAAAGACAATAGAATAACATTATTATAAAATACTACACATGAGGTAGACATCTGCAAATTTACCTCTCAAATCTTGCTGTTAGACCCTAATTAAATTATATTTTCAAACAATGATAAAAGATTTAGTTATTTTGGATGGAGATGAAGATTCCCCACAGAAATTTAGTACTACAATATGTATAGCAAATTAGAATTACCAATCTCATTACTGATTCAAAGCTTGGAATTTTATATTACGTAGCTATAGTCCAATGTAGACAAAAATGTGCCAAAAACTGTACTGAGCATCTTTAGAATGAATCATTTAGTTCTCATAATAATGAAGATAATAACAGATATAGAAAACTTTGGCAAAGCACCAGAGGTGGATCTCAATTCTCATAATCATCCCACTGTGAAAGCCATTGTCTTCACAATCTTTCATCATATATTAGATCATTAAAAAAGTTATCAAATCTACCCTCTGTGTGTGTATATATGGAAAACTTTATAAATAAGATGAAAAAATAGGCATTTTATAAAAACCAACATTGAGAACCCATATATTTTTACCCCTTTTGATTTAAAACCCATGAAATAGAAATACTGCAAAATAGAATAAATACAGCAAGATACGTACACATTTTGCCAAAACATTTTTCCTATAGGGTTTCACGCTGTAAAAGAGAAAATTCTGTTTAAGTCCATATTTCTTTCGTACTTTTAAAAAGTACTTTATTTTCTAAAATAATTTCTCTTTAACAAAAGATTTTAATGACATTATTACCTATATAAAACTACTGTAAGCAAATTAATAGTAGCTCAAGTGCTCTTGTATTTTCATGCAGTTAGCATGAAACCACAAATAAATTCAACATGATTATCAACCAGTATTTAAAAGAAACAGGTCAAGTTTGTGGTAGTTAGGCCTGATTACCCAAAATTGAGCCTGAGTTGACCTTGATAAAAGAATTATATCAGACTATTTATGGCTCACCCTAGGAATACTGCTACCACTTAAAAAAATTAAAATGTTACTGAATGTGGATGGAGTGGTTAGGAAGATAAACTAGGAAGACATTACAAGGTTTAGGTTTTTATAAAATCCATCATAATTTGAATATATCTATCTTATAGATTAACAATCTATTACTATAGTGTTACTGAGAAATTCTAGATCACTCTAATTTTTAAAAATAGTTCCCTTTTTAAGTTATTCTTTAAGTTATAAATATCTGGGGTTTTTTTTAAGGTATTTTCTTCAACACAATTATGATAGAATGCCCATTTGCTATTTTCCTGGTATTTCTAATCTGTTTTCATGAAACACAAAAATAACTGAAGCAAAACAGTTTTACAAAATGAAATTCATTCCAAAAATGGACATAAAATTTATCTCAAATCTACATAAAAATGTTGGTTTGGGTTAAGCTAGAATTAAATGGTAATTTTCAACTTTATATAACTGAGGAGATACTTCTGATTTCCCAGAAGTCTTAGCATCATTAAGGCAGGGAAATGGGAAGTACTAGAAGACTTCCTGCAATTAGGAGTGGACCACCTGACTCAGTTCTGACTTATTACATTCCGTGGAAAAGACTTTTTGCTACCAAAACTAAGGTATCTCCCATGTCTATTATAACCCACATGAGGTTCCTAATCTAGAATGCAAAGCCTAATATGATACATTCCTCTCTGATTTAGAACCTCCCTACTTCTGGAGAATTGGTGTTAAATGCTTCAGGTAAAAGATCCTTATTTTATCTTTTAGTTTCTATTACTTAAAAACTACCTGAATAGGTGAGAGTCCACCTAAATAAAACCTTAAATTCCTCACCCAGGAAATACAATACAGGCATTAAATAGAAATGAATGAAAATTCTTCAAACCCATATCCATCAAGTTAACAGTAAAAAACATCACCTAATGGAGTTATATAAGTAATTCAAAATAACAGTCACCACTTAAATCACTAGAACTGAAGTCAGCTATCACACTGTTTCTATAAGTAAGAAAAAGCTAAGGCCAATAGTAAGTTAAAATTTCCAATATTCTTCAGTTTTCCAGGTATATCAATTCTAAAACCAGCCTAGGAACAGAAATGAATTTCCACTCACGTTTCTCTTGCAATGATTTTACTTCCAATTGCAGCTTGAATTGCTATCTCAAACAACTGCCTGGGAAGAGTATCCTTTAGACGTTCACATATGGTTTTGCCAACCATGTGTGCTTTGTCTCTAAAACAAAAATATATAATTGTTTACATATCCTAAATAAGAACATTTAATGTATCTTTGTGGTCATTTGCATAATCAATGTAAACGTGATTTTTTTGAGGAGGCTCAACTGGAACTCATTTATCATAAACATATTCTTCTCTCTTTCTCTCATTCTTTCTCTGAGGTTGTGGCACAGTGGTAGAGCGCTTGCCTAGCATGCATGAGACCCCGGGTTCAATCTTCAGCACTACATAAAAATAAAATAAATGTATTGTGTCCATCTACAACCATGTGTGTGTGTGGGTGTGTGTGTGTGTAGATATGCATAAATAACTACATAGTTATTTATATCTATATATAACTATATATATATCTAATCATAACTTTTTAAATAAAATATCAAAATTTAGAAACATACATTAGAGAACAAAACCCATCCTTGATGCCTGTTCTCATCCACAGAAAGCCACAATGAACATTTTTAAGATATATCATTGATATTTTAGTTAGATCATAGTATATATATCTTACCTTCCTTATTCTCTGTCACTAAATACTAATTTAATGAATTTAACATAAAAATAAGTTGAAATATAATAATCACATGGATGTACCATAATTCAACCAATGTGCCAGTTCATAAACAGAGTATCTCTTTTTTTATTATTATAATTTTAGGAATGCTAAAGGCTTTCTGTTTTCAATCTTAAAACCACAATTATACAGTTTAAAAAACATTTACTTCCACATGGTAAGGAATTTCTTTCCATGACACTGTTTCTATTGACTATTATAATTTTGTACTCCCTTTATATTTTTAGTAATCTGGAAAGAAGTATGAAAAACAATAGAAGGACATAATATAGTGAAAATTATTTTAATTATCACTAAAATTTTTAATGTAGCTGTTGGAATAAAAATAAATGATCAATAACTAAACAAAAACATATCAAAAGTGATTAATTTCATATACAATGGATCAAAATACATTCTACTGTCATGTATAACGAATTAGAACAAATTAAAAATTTATAAAAAAGTGATTATTTTCACATTTCATGATTAGTTTCTACTCAACTTACTTGTGTACAATAGTTACCAGCTCCTCTATGCTATTTCCATTCAGTAGAATATCCATTTTTACAAGTTCTGCAGTCTGATAGCCTGCATCTTCATAATCAAAGCTAACAAGAAAAAAGGTCCAAATGACAAACATACTTCCCAGGAGATTAATTTTTCTTTCTTATTTCTTTTATTACTCATTCCCATTTTTAAAAAAAATCTGATTTGCCATCAAATATTACAAATATTATGTATACAGTGAGTGAATTTAAATGTCCACAAAAAGGAACAAACTTCATCCTTTTGTTTTTGAAATAAGGGGCAAAAGCAAGAGGAGTATGTCCAGAGGGTGAAGGAAATGAAAGTGGTTAAACCAGACTAGGACAATGGATCACTAAAGACAAAGGTCATTTTCTCCCTAATGTTCCCAGCAGCTGGTGGGCTTTGTTCAATATCATATATTTATGGGTCATTCTCAAGATACATGAGTTGAGTTTCTATTTAGTTTTCTATTACCAACTACAACTCTGCATTTAAATAAGTGCTACTGCATTGGCAGCCATTTATAAATGAGACTTTTGGATTTCCTATGAGATTCTTCAGTTTGTGACTTTAATATAAAGCATTTGGAGCAGTGCCTAGTACAAATTTAGAACACAGCATAGCTTAGCATACATAAGGACCTTATGTTACTGCTATTAATAAGGTCAAAGATGACAATGCAAATCAAAATAGACAAATATTTAACTTATAAAACTGAAGTCAAACCAGAAGGAAAATTTTAATTATACATTTAATTAAGTACTCCCAATCATAGACCACAACATGGTATATTTCTATTGTCTTAATTTTAAAAAGGTTAGTGGTAAAATACTGCCAATGTTTGTTTTCTGAGTCTTCACTCTTAATACCAGATTACTGCCTGAAGTGTTACTAAAGCCCTTTCCTTCTTCTGCAGATGTTACTTAATCAAACTTAATGAGACACCATGTTAAGCACTATGCAGAAGACAAAGAGACAGAATAAGACGTAGAGTCCCTAACTTTGATGTTGTTTATAACTCAATTTTATACATTGTGTTCTCCAAAATTCTAGAATTTAACTCCCGTTTCTCACAAGAAACCATTATACAAATAGTGTCTGTTTCCAAGCAGCCTAATAGTAACTAACTTTCATATAGAGCACAAGTATTCTAGTGTTTGTTACTTTACAATTACAGGAAACACATCTGGAACTCCCAGAAGATACTGGGCTTGGGGGTTGAGAGAAAATAGCTGTTTGGTTTGGCATTACATCCTTATTCTGACCATGCTGCAGATTTTTGACACTCAGCATGAAACTAATTTTTCCTGATCTCAATCCTTGGGAGGTCTATGGCTTTACAGAAGGCCACTATAAAGAATTTCTGTTAAGTGTGGAATTGACATCCATCTTGAACATGAGAATTGCATTAATGTTAGAAGTTTGAGTACTTTAGTGTCATGTAACTCAAAATTTGAAATGTATTTTAAGTTTCCAAGCTAAAGGATTTTTTAAGACAGATTAGAAAGTATTATTCAAAGGCAAACTGCAATTGACAGGCTTTTATTTTAAATGTTTAAAAACAGTGTCTACTAATCATCCTTTTAACTGTAGTAATTTTTAAAAATCTGCCACCTTAATTTTAAGTTCTATTACTGCTTACATGCTCAAGGTCTTGCCTAAAAAAAAGACATAAAACAAAAATAAAATGGATGACAAATTAAAAAAATTAAGTTCTTCATACAACCAAACATAAGACTTCTTTAAAAGAGTTACTTTATATGCTAACCCTCTTCACCTGAAAACCTCCTTTCATAAAGTTAAATTTCCAGCTTATTATAGCTGTTGAAACACTGGAATTTTTCTTTCAGTGTTAATTTTAATGTGCATGCCTTCTGGGTTTCTTATAGACCCAAATGCCTATTTTCCCACTCTATTTCTCCATTGTTTCATATTTCCTTTATATTCTACTATATAGTACCCTATAATGTAAATAAGACTTTAAGGATACTGACATAACATTGATTTAACTTCCCCAAGAGGAAAGAATGCCAGAATACTACAGACCCAGTTCCTTATTTAACATTAACTCTCACTTTTATCTGGCTGTGCTCCTGTACTCCCCTTTGGGATGCATATGGTTTTTATGATGTAAAACATTTATTCCTGAGAAAAGTTATTGAAGTATTCATAAATGCAGGTGGATCCCTACCATTTTTTTTTTTGGAACCAGGGATTGAACTCAGGGACACTCGGCCACTGAGCCACATCCTCAGCCCTATTTTGTATTTTGTTTAGAGACGGGGTCTCACTGAGTTGCTTAGGGCCTCCCTAAGTTGCTGAGGCTGGCTTTGAACTAGCGATCCTCCTGACTCAGCCTCCCAAGTCGCTTGGATTACAGGTGTGCGCCACCACGCCCGGCTACCCTAGCATTTTTTATAGACTGAATATGTGCTTATATTTTTCAAGTATAAATAGATGTGCCTGGGATCACAACATACAAATACATTTTAAAAGTACAGCTGAAGTCACAGTAACCTTTTAAGATACATGATTCTTAATAAAAGAAAGAATACAATTATTTTCATAAAGAAGGTGCTAATTTTTTTCATTAAATGAAGAATTACAGTTTGAAAAGAACTTTTTCTCTCATTAGCAAATTATAATACTCTCTCAGACCTATAGGGTTGTTCCAAGGTTTTTCAACCTTAGACTTCTATTTTCAACTATATTTGAGAGTTGAAATTACTAAGTGGGTGGCATACTGGTATATTTTACTTGTCAGTATTTCAAAAAGGTATCCAACCATTTGAGAGTGCCATTAATTTTTTACCTAGCATATCCAGAAGACAGGGATTTCAAAGAGTCATAAAAATCGACCACAATTTCATTCAAAGGGAAGAGATATTTAAGCATAACTCTACTTTGATCAATAAACATCATATTTTGCTGAACTGCTCTTCGAGCCTAAAAAGAAAAAAAAAATGTGTTTAAGGATAACTTGGACAAATATTGATTTAAACTACTAAGTTACAAATCCTAATAATAAAGAATGGACAAATGAAGAAATATTTCACTAATGGTCTAGTAAAAATGTATGAGCAGTATTTTTTAATACAGGAAGAATCTTTTTGTCTTTCAATTACATTATGCTCGCTACCAAGGCTTTTAATCCTTTGTGTTTATCTAACAGTTTTATCTTTTTAAATTATATATTATTACATTTATAAATCACATGTCACTACAAAAGTCAAAGTTCTAATTTATTCTTTCTTTACAAATAAATTGGGTCCAGAGAAATTAAGCGACTAATCAAAATTACAATTTAGTTTGTGATACAGAATGAAAACTCAGGTCTCCTAGTCACCATCTGACACACTTTACACTATGTGTAATATTTCAAATATGTAGATTTGATGAGTTTGATTATATCCCATTTGTGGAGCAGGTATTATTACAATAAGGCAAGAATTGTAAAGCAGAATGGGGACTATCTTCCAATCTAGGATCCCTGAAGTTTTATAATTATCTTTCAAACAATATTCAAGTCCTCAAAGGCCTAAAAGGAATCATACTTTTAGCCAGTTCAGAATACACACTGAATTTCTTTCCTTTGGGATAAAATATCAATTCATTAAGTTAACAGATGATCAAAAACACTGATTATATTTCTCTTACTTAGAATCAAAGTTTTTTAAAAGCATATGCATCTATATCTACTTGTATACATACAGACAGAAATATATATGAAAATCTTATTAAATTCAGTTTGCTCAGCACAAAGAAATCTTTCAAAACCTAGGCTGAGAACTGCCATTTCAGAGGATTAAATCTACTTCTGTATTAAATTGTATATCATTTCTACCTGACAGAGCATCATTATTTTTCCAGTGTATTCATCTGGTGTGATAATGGTACCCAAAACAATTGGCTCCAAATACTCTGTTACTTTTGACTTATCAGGGAATCCTGCAGGGTTGATGATTGTGATTTCTTTTTGTCTGTATTCCTAAAATTTAGAAAAATCAATAAGTTAAGAAGAAATACTAATGTAATAATTACCATATTTCTTAAAAAGCAAGCCTTTTATAGTATATTCTAGAATTTATTTTATTGAATTTTTTGCCATTAATAAGAACATAAAAGAATTCTTAAAACTTAGATTATCTTACTTTTTCTTTAATTAATATCTATAATATAAGAACTCAAAAAAGTTAACACCATAAAAAACCAACCCAATTAATAAATGGGCAAAAGAACTAAACAGTTCTCAAAAGAAGAAATACAAATGATCAACAAATATATGAAAAAATGCTCAATGTCTCTAGTATAGCAACATTCAAATCAAAACTATATTGAGATTTCATCTCACTCTGGTCAGAATGGCAATTCTCAAGAATACAAGTAATATTAGAAGGATGTGGGGGGAAAGGTACACTCACACACTGTTGGTGGAATTGCAAATTAGTGTAACCACTCTGGAAAGCAGTATCGAGATTGCTCAAAAAAAAAAAAAAAAACAACTAAAAAAACTAGGAATGCAATCACCATGGACCCAGCTATCCAACTCCTTGATATATATCCAAAAGATCTAAATTCAGCACACTATAAGGATACATAGCCACATCAATGTTTATAGAAGCTCAGTTCACAACAGCCAAGCTATGGAACTAACCCAGGAGCCCTTCAACAGATGAATGGGTAAAGAAAATGTAGTATACATACACAATGCAGTATTACCCAGCCATGAAGAACAATGAAATAATGGCATTTGCTGATAAAGGGATAGAACTAAAGACTATCATACTAAGTGAAATAAATCAGACCCAAAAAGTCAAAGGTTGAATGTTTCTGATATGCAGAAACTAGTCCAGGTTAAAAAGAAGGAAGGGAGAGAAAGGAAAAAACAGGGGAGGGGGGATTCCATCAAAATAAAAGAAAAATCAGAAGGGAAGGGAGGAACAGTGGAATGAATCTGACCCAACTTTATATTCATATGTGAATATAGCAGTGAATTCTCACCATGTATTTCCACAAGAGACTAATTATATAAAAAAATAATAAAAAAAAAACACTATGTAAATATCAGAAAGATCAGTAGAGTAGAGGGAAGGGAGTGATGTGAGGTTTGGGGGGAGGGAAAGGGGAAATGAGGAAATACTGGAGACTGTTAGACCAAATTATATTGCATGCTTTTAGAATTGTGTCAAAATGAATCCTAATGTTATGTATAACTAAAGATAATCAATAAAAAGAAAATAAAATTTTAAAACCCTCCAGTTATAATCATTTAACATTACTACAACAAATATTAATAAATAATGTTTCAGTTGTTGACTTACTAAACACATTTTATGGACTATTAGAAAAAGTATACATTTTAATTTGACCCTTTTATAGTTTACTAAGTTAATTTTTTATTAAATTTTTAATTTGTCTAATTGGCTATAAATGACAGTAGAATGCATTTTGACACATGGTACATAAATGGAGCATGACTTCTCATTCCTCTGGCTGTACATGGTGCTGAATCACACCAGTAGTATAATCACATGTGTATACAAGGTAATGATGTCTGTCTCATTCTGCCATCCTTCCTATCCCCACTGCCCCACCCCTCCCCTAAATCCCTGCTGCACAATCCAAAGTTCCTTCATTCTTTCCTACCCACCCTCCCCAACTATCGATCAGCATTTGCTTATCAGAGAAAACATTTGGCCTTTGATTTTGGGGGGACTGGTTTATTTCACTTTGCACAGTATTCTCTAGTTCTGCCCATTTACCTGCAAATGCCATAATTTCATTCTTCTTTAAGGCTGAGTAATATTCCATTGTGTTTATGTGCCATATTTTCTTATCTATTTAAGGGCATCGAGGTTGGTTCCATAGTTTAGCTATTGTGAACTGAGCTGCTATAAACATTGATGTGGCTGTGTCACTGTAGTATGCTGATTTTAAGTCCTTTGGTTATAAATAGAGGAGTGGGACAGCTGGGTCAAATACTCAGTTAATTTTGTTGGAAAATACAGATTCCAAAGTTAATAGTTACTTAAAATGAATAAATTACTGCTTGGATGGAATACAACATTGTCTCTATCATTAACTTGAAATCTAAGTTTCCCACATCCACAGGAATGAATGCTTTAATTAGTATAAATTACTTTTGACCAAAATTATACTTTCATCTTTGTCTTATATTTAGAACAGTATTTTCATTATTAATTCTTATTTTTCCTATCAGTAGCAGACTAGCTTTGATAATGCAGAGATCAAGTTAAGAAAACAATGCATAAATTAGTTTTCAAAAAGTCTTCATTAAACATAGGGTAATTCAATTTTTATTACACTAATGAAAAAATAGTTTTAATAAATAGCTACTCAACTACTTCTAAAAGGTTCCTCTTACATTTCCATGCACACATTTAGTTTTCCCTTTTATGTTGATCAGAAATAATACTAAATATTATAGTACCTTTATTAATTTTGCTGATGAAAGAACAGCTTTATATGGAACAGTAGGGGTTGTCAAAATAACGGAAGCATTATATTCTTGCTCTAGTCGCTGGTTGAAAACTTCCATATGCAAAAGTCCAAGAAATCCCAATCTGGAGGAAAAAAAGCCATACTTCAAAGATTTTACATCCCAGGGGCTCTCTCCATTTGACGAACATGTTACTTTGGGGGAGGAGGAAATCAAGAGTCATTCAAGCAACTCACATCATAATTAAATGCTAATATAATTTATTAAATCAGACTCAAATATGCCATTGCAAATCTGTCTTAAATTACCACAAAACACAAATCCAGTGTAAAACAGGCTGACATAAGGTTTTTTAATTCATTTTACTAATACAAATTTATCTTCAGAAATGCTCCAAGAGCAATACACTATTTAAACTTTATTTTCCTACAAAAATGCAACTCTACAACATGAATGAATTTTACCTCCAGCCAGCACCCAGGGCAAGGCTACTATCCCGATGTACTGTCACACTGGAGTCATTTAGAGTCAGTTTTTCTATAGCGCTCTTCAGGTTATTATATTCAGATTGGTCTACAGGGTACATACCTGGTGACACAAGGAGTTTTAATTATCACATGATAAGCTGCCTATAAACCAAACAACATGTGGTACTCTCCAGTCCAAAAGTAACAAATTAGCTTTTACATTACTTTAGTATATTCTATTGACCAAAATACTGGTTTACTAAAAACTTATGAATACTAAATTAAATTGGTTGCAAAATTCATTAGCTCTAAGGAATATACAAATGGATTCACATTCCATTGATTTTATGCTTTTGCAGAAATATGAGGGAAGAAGGAACCATGAGAATTTAGGCCTATAAGGGAAAAAATTGAATTTATTTAAAATCCAAAAGTGTAACATATTCTACAATGGAACAGAGCATTCACTATATAGCTGTATCTCTATTAGTAGATAAGAAATAAGAGTGGAAATTATATTTAACTTTTTTTTTTGTGGTGCTGGGGACTGAACCCAGGGCCTTGTGCTTCTAAGGCAAGCACTCTACCAACTGGGCTATTTCCCCAACCCTACAATGAACTTCAAATTCTCTATGGCTGATTTTCTATTAAAATCAAAGACACATTTTGCTTTTAGCAATTTATTAACAAATACTATGGGAATATCCTGATTCATCAAATTCTCTTTTATCTCACAACTATGAATAACACACCTTGCAAGTCACCAATATCCAAACTGCTGACTGCCTAACTTGGGGATAACCAAAGTTCATGATTTCCAATGAGTTAGTCTATAAAGAGAAAACCAAAAGATAACTCTGTAGAATAACTTGATGATCTTCAATCTGGTCTTTTTCAAAATATCTTAATACCACATAAGAGTAAATGGTTCTGAAGTTATAGTCTTAAGGTCATTGTATTCTGTGTCACATCTATACTGGTACAATACAACATTAAAGAAAGCCCAGCTAAGTAAGAGGAAAATACTCAGTAAATATACTGATATACTGATAATTAGAAATAAAAAAATCTTAATTAGAAAATATTTCAGATATAAAAATGAACTCCCTAGAAAAATGAAAATGAAATTCATTTTACCATGATCTCATATAAATCAGCTTTTTTCATATGCATTTATTTTCTCAAGGAGTCCTAAGTGAGCTCCCAGAAAAATTTTACCATATATATAAAACTGACAACTCATGTGTCAATAGCATGCACTCAGAAAAACTGAAACAAGAGTATCCTCACATTAATAATCATTTTAGAATAACCAGAATCTGTCTTTATCGTCTAGTAGTTTTTCTTCCACTATGGGGTCAGACTTTTAGTTTAAAAATATTTCAGCCCTCAACTTTTGAATTTGTGAGCTCCTCACCTGCAAATACCATTGGTTTCGCTGATTTAAACCCAGGCAAGGGCTCCACTGGATGATTATGTAAATATAATGTATCTCCTATTTGCGCTTCAGTGACATCTTTCATCCCAGCAATCAGATAGCCCACCTGTCCTGCATATCTAAATAAAGTTGTTATGTACAAATATTTACTGCTTTAATGATTCAAATGCATACTCACAGTTGTACAGACTTCCCAAGAAACTATCACATACTTTCAAAACAAAACTTTATCAAACCACAAATAAGTGCCACATATCAATTTTCAACCTCTGGGGCTTACCAGGAAAAAAACAAAAACAAAAATATGTCTTATCCATTACCCCACAAACCCCTGCACAAGCCTAAAGCTTCTCTGTGAGTCTGCACACCTTTTACAAATTAAACAACAGCTTCTAAATTATGACCACAGTAAAATTGGTTTCACTGTACACAAGCATAATATACTACTCATCTATTTTATTAGTTAATAAAAACATTACAAATATTCTTTAACAAACAAAGAAGTAAATTTTAACTAAGAAAAATGTGAATTTTCAACAAATCTGACAACTATCTGGTATTTGTCTTGAAGGATATGAGCACATTCTAAAATGTCAGTTTTACCTTAGTTTAGAAAAAAAAATCCCTATGTAAATGAATTTATATATATGATGAAGTATAAGAAACTTAAATGAAGATGCAATGATATTCAATATATTTGGCACAATATGAGCTGATAGAATTATTCAAGTAAAAATTAAAATAGACTCTGACTCAAAAAATGTAATGAACAGCCAGGAGCAGTGGTGCACACCTGTAATCCCAGCAGTTTGGGAGGCTGAGGCAAGAATCTCAAGTTCAAAGCCACCCTCAGCAAAAGCAACTCAGTGAGACCCTGTTTCTAAATAAATTACAAAACAGGGCTGGAGGTGTGGCTCAGTGTTTGAGTACCCCTGAGTTCAATCCCCAGTACCAAAAAATAAAAAATGTAATGAGCAACATTACTTTTTTAGGCATGCAATATGAACACTCAAATGTGATCTATACAATGATCTGGTACAATACTTTAATTACAGATGTGGAAACAGGACCTGAGAAACCTCAAAATTATGTGTTCAAAGTCATGCCCCATCAGTATCTAACATATAGCAGGCAGTCTAGCTGCACTATAAGTGAACTTACAACTGTTTTTCTAATGCCCCCTACCTTGCTAATCCCACTCCCCAGGAATTTTAGTTAATCAAGGTTTTATTATGAATTTCACACTAAAGAAAATGATCAAAGTTTCTGTCCTACTCTTTATGTTGGAAAAATTCAGTTGTAATGAACTTAAATGTCCAAAAATATTCTTCTCATCATGGATATGAATGGGAAGAACTAACTCTAATTGTTCCACTGAATCACTAAATGTATCAATATAGGATCCAATCTACTGTGTCATTAAATCCGGTGTTACTAGTTAAGAATAAACATCTATTGATTTTATTTTATATCCATAAAAGTTCCTAACATTCTTCATAAATGAGACCCTTCTGCAGCATTCACTGTATATAGTTGCATTAAATAATCAAGTGTTTTTTGTTTTTTTTAAGTTACAAAATTGGGATCATTCTAAGCACACCAAGTGAGAAAGAGGCAGAAATGTAAATATATACAAACATATTTTAACTACTATTACAAATTACTTACAATTTATGAGTTGACAGCTCATTGGGATTCAAAACTCCTACTTCATTAACTTCATACATCTTTTGAGTATGTGCAGACACAATTTTATCTCCTTTGGAAACCACTCCATCAAATAATGCAACATTGGCTATCACACCTCTATACTGGTCAAAGGTGGAGTCAAATACCAAAGCTCTCAGGGGATTTTTGCGATGCACTTTAGGACTGTTAAATACAAGTAAAAAAATACATACATACTAACTTGAAATCTTAATAAAACACCTATTTTCAACTTGTATTATGTTTAATGTTTTCTAGTTCTTGAGAAAGGTTTATACCTAACAGTCAAAACAAAAGGACCTTTCTATAAAATACAGTATATTAGATTGAATTCAACCTGTAGTTTTGAATGAATTACCATATTTATTTATGAATTCGTTCATTATAAAGCAAAAAAGAATTGTGAATGACATCCCTTCATCATGATTTTTAAGGAGAAATCCCTATCACCCCTGTTCTTTTCCTTTATTTTACTGTACTGTATTTGCCTTCAGTATATTACTAAAAACAAAGGTTTAGTCTCACTTACTGCAAGTGTATGTGCATATCCACTAAGTTAAAATAGCAAAACTGATGGTCTTTGAACTATTAAATATTAAGTGAACAGTATAAAAACAGCAAAAAATACTTACGGTGGTATTCTTTCAATAACTGCTTGAAGAACACTTTCAACATTTGTTCCAAGTTTAGCAGAAATCTAAAAACATACAGATTAAAAACAGAAAAGGCATTAAAAATTAAGGCTATACTTTTCCTATTCTGATGACTTGAGCTTTATGTTCAAAAGAATTCTAAAAATGATCAATTTATAACTTCAATGTACCAAAAGGAAAACCACAAAGCAAATAGTATGCTGATAAATACCCTTTTTCATTACAGTTAGGAAGTTCTGTGGTTCTAGGATTGAATTACAATAGCAGTCTTAGCATGGTGTTGAGAAAGCAATGTACTAAGAATTGAAAAAGTCAAGAGTAACAATCATAACTGCATGGAATGTAGGACTTTGACTAATACCTATATTCTTGAGCTTCAACTTTGACATCTGAAATATGTTGTGTGGACTGAATAAACCATATATTTGGACACATGCAACTAAAAAGCTCATTACTATTTTATTGTTCTCACACTGAAAAAGCGATCCAAGACTCAAACCACCAGCCTATGACTTACTTTTGTCATCATTAGTAAATGGACTATCTCTGAAATCTTAATTTCCAAACCCATTTCCTAAGTACTACTTCTTTTTACCCTTCAAATTCATTCTTCTGATATTTCTTTGCAGCATGAACGAAACCCACTGCAGTATGACTTCTTGTATGTCATTTTACCCCTTTGGAAATACTGTCAAAGAAGTCTCAGCAGCTAGTGATATTTTGGGCCAGGAAATTCTTTGTTTTGGAGGATGTTCTACGCATTACAATGTTCAGCAGTAACCAAAGCATTTCTTCTATTCACAAGATGCCAGTAGCATCCCTCCCCCAAAATAAATAATATCCAAGAAAAAAATTACTACTTTATTCAGTTACATACAACTGTCTATTGGGTAAAGGATAAAAATAATGCTTTATCACTAGAAATCTGTTCTTTCCAAAACCAAATAAAAACAAGAGAAAAACATTATATTGTTCACAGACATGCTATGCTACCATGCAGCACAGCAGTGTGGTTGTGGCTGTTCAATAAGCAAACTATCCTTTGAGGGGGTAAATAAAAACTCAAAGCTATGAAATTAGTTTGAACCTGCTCTGCAAAGACAGTGTTACCAAAGGGATAAAATAGCATACAAGAAGTCATATTGCAATGAGTTTCAAAAAGCCTGTTTTAGTCCCAGTATACTGGATAACTACAACCTAAGGAACGTGACAGAATCTTTGAGACTTGGTTCCTTTAAATATAACACAAATCATTTCTGCATGTCCTAACAATATAAAATGGGTTTATTGTATGAATAAAATGAAATAACAGTAAAAGAACAATGTAAAATTATAAAGACATTATACAATGCCAGAAACTCAAATACCATAAAATTTCACTTAGGCCCCTTTACCTGAGATTTTTAACAATAAAATCAAGTCTTCAAAAAAAGGTATTTTACCTTAATACATTCATCAGCTGGAATATCAAATACTTTTTCAATTTGTCTTTCAACCTTATCAGGATCAGCATTCTTCAGATCTATCTTAAAAATAAAATCCACTGTGTTAGCATAATAAAAACAAAATACATTATATATTAACAGTATTTAGAGATAGCTAAAGGCTTACTGTTATAACCTAACTGACCTCTCTGATTTTTTTTTGAAAAAATTAAAATACTCTGTGCAGATAATACAATGTATTTATTTATTTATTTATTTATTTGCACTGCTGGGGACTGAACCCAGGGCCTTGTGCTTGCCTGTCAACTGAGCTATATCCCAGCCCCCAATTTTAACAAGTATGACTACTGACTACATAAGTCAGGCAGCAGAGTATGCAAAGAAATAGTGGTGCAGAAGAGTTCAGTGATCACATTAATTATCACCATGTGAACTGATTTTCAAAGTTAAATATGAAATCTGATAAGCTGTCTTAACTATAGGCAGACTCACTTCTATTAAACTATAATATCAAGAAATATAATGCAATGCCAACTTTAAAATTAAGATTTTTAACTTATTTTTAAATATGAAAGATTTATGTAGAGCTCAGTTTAGCACTGAAATGTTTCATGGGTTGTACTGTTTTCTCATAGATCACAAGCCTCTTTTCCTATGTATAGTTTAGTATAACAGATAAATTTTTATCTGCTCTGCATACTACTTCTACAGAAATGGCCTTTACACACTACATGCAATTCAGAGAAACTCCTTTCAGTTTTGTGCAGAGGCACAGGACTTTGACTTGCATTTCTATCTCATGCAACTCAAAGAGATCAATCCCACCAATACACAGAATAAATGGCTAGATAGCCCTCATATAAAATACTGTTCTTGACATTTAAACAGTAGATAAAACTTTTAGAAAGTAAAATAATAAATAGCATTATTGTCTTATTATAATTACCTTGTTTATAACTGGAATTACTGATAACTGTGCCTCAAAGGCAAGAAAGAAATTTGCTACAGTTTGGGCTTGAATACCCTGGAAATAAAAAGACAAGAGCTTGAGATGACCATTCTACCATCACAGAACTTATAATTCAAAATCATTATGGTATGCAAAACCACCACCTTCATCAAAACTGAGATTTTTTTCCATCACCCTAATAATAAAATCAAACAAAATGCCAAATATTTGCCTGCTATAGTTAGGATCTTAAATGTCCCCAAAAGCCCATGTATTAAAGGTTTGATCCCTAGGGTTGCATTATTAGGAGCAGGGGTCTACAGAAGTCCCTAGGTCATTGGCACATTCCTTTTAAGGAAACTGTGGAATACTAGCCACTTCCTCCTCTTTTTGTTTCAGGGCTGATGAGGTGAGTAGTTTTGCTTCTCAATATACCACTGCTATGACACGTTGCTGTCATGGGCTCAAAGTAAGCGGTCAATCAATAATGGACTAGTGCCTCCAAAACAGCCAAAATAAACCTTTTCTCTATATAAGCTAACTACCTCAGGCATTTCAGTATAATGACAAGAAACTGACCAATACTGCCCTTCTTACTTTGCTCTCTAGCTTATGTTAAGGTTAAAATAAAGGTCACTGATGGTAAAAAGAATAGTCAAAATAGACAATCTACAAAGCTTGACACAGGGAGCCTCAAGCAGAGGTTTTACAAAGCATACTATGATACCCAAATTTCCATTTCCCCTAGCTCATTCCCTGTGATAATTTCTTTCAGTTCAAGAAACATTTATTGGAGGTCCTTCTATGTGCCAAGAATTGTGCCAGGTATTAGAGACATAAAGATGAAAAATGGATCCTCAAGGACTTCAAAACCTACTACAGAACACAATCATGTGATGCAGTTTATAAAGCCTGGTACTATGTAAGTAAGGTGGAGATTTATGATTCTTAGCAGACTCAAGACATACAATCCAACAACAATAAAAGAAAACCTGAATTTTTAATTAAGACTTTGTGAAAATCTTAGATATATGAAAAGCTTACTTTAGTATATCATAGTTCTAATAAAGTTATTTCATGAATTTTATACCAGAGTAACACACACACAAAAAAGTTAACATTCTTAACTATTGGCTTAAACCTAAGACATTCTAACACTTTCTAAATTACTGCCTTAAAAATCAACTAAAAACTAAAGATCTTTAAACTCTGCTATAAACCGATATGTACTGCTAAAATTGGTGGAAGAAGTTTAGATAGGTTGCACTGATAACAGGACATCATGGTGCAACAAAAAAATACAACAATCTTTTGAACACTTTGATCAGCTTAAAAAACTGAAATTATTCAATCCCATAGAATGCTTGACTTAAAGTAATAAAACTTATCAGCATCAAAGCATGTGACTTTGAAAAACACAATAAATCTATTTCTTTATTCAAATAGGAAAAATGTTTCCATAATACTTTTTAAGAAAAATATCTTGAAACAACCAAATAGACCTCTCACATATAAAATGAAAAATCCTACCTCGTTTGCATCAACAACCAGTAAAACACCCTGGCAAGCAGAAAGTGACCTGGATACTTCATAACTAAAATCAACGTGACCCTAAGAAACAAACATATTGGTGCCTTTAAATGTCAGCTGCAATTATTTCAGGAAGGGGCATTATGGCAAATCTACTGACAGTGATAAAAAGTCATTAAGTATAGGTTTTTCTTTTTTTTTTTTTTTTAAACCAGGGATTGAACTGGGGGACACACGGCCACTGAGCCACATCCCCAGCTCTATTTTGTATTTTTTATTTAGAGACAGGGTCTCACTGAGTTGCTTAGGGCCTCGCTAAGTTGCTGAGGCTGGCTTTGAACTCGCGATCCTCCTGACTCAGCCTCCCAAGTCGCTTGGATTACAGGCGTGTGCCACCGCGCCCGGCAGGTTTTTCTTTCTTTAACTGTACTTCTGAAACACGTTACACTTAAAATATTGAGAAAAAAAGCAAAAGTCAGTATTTAAAATTCAGTTCAAAAAATTAAGAATGTTTGCATTATTAATACAAGGTTTTTAACAATACATGCAAAGTTATTAATAAACTTACTGGTGTATCAATGAGATTTAAAAGGTAATGCTTTCCTTGAAAACTGTAAAAGAGAGATGCTGTCTGTGCTTTAACAGTGATTCCTCTTTCTCGTTCCACTTGCAGTTTATCAAGAACCTGCTTATTATTCTTTGTTTTATCAATTGTTCCTATAAACAGAAACACTTAATTGGTATTTCTCTGGGCTTTAAAAAAGAAAATACTACATACAACATTAGAAACAACATTTCACATGGTAAAAGTGAATTCCCAATAACTCACGGCAGTCAATGAAGCATATGATATAAAATGAAAATACCTGTCAGTTCTAGAAGCCTGTCAGCTAATGTACTTTTGCCATGATCCACATGTGCAATGATACTGAAATTTCTAATATCTTCAACAAGAAATTTAGACATGTCAGGTTTTTCCTAGAATAAGAAAAGAAATCACATCTAGGACTAGAATTTTTCCTAATGTGAAACAAATATACTATTTCAAAACATCTTCTTGATCTTCAATTTCATTTTTAGCATTTACAGTGTTTATAATTTTTCTGACTACAGATATATGGCTGAGCTCATAACACAACATATTACAAGAAGACTCCCCAAATCAAACAGTTTGATAGTCAAAGGCAATCAATCAGGTAAATAAAAATCCCTTACTTAATGCTTCAACCACTTGTGGGGTCAAGGAGGAACTGAATTTATTTTTATGAATGGAGAATACAAGATATCTGAAACTTCTGAACACTCTGAGAATGCAGGCTATCTAGTAAAATTTCTTAAGGAAAAGGAGCTACAGAAAAGCAGCTGAAAGAAATTCTCTACTCCTAGCACACATGGAATCATAAATCAGATCTATTTAAAAAGCTGAGTTGCTAATAAACCCTTCAACGTTTTAATTTAGATACAATTTTGTTACTTTGCAGCTTCTCTAAAGAAAAAAAAGAAAAATGCATGAACAAAAGCCAGGGCTTATCACTTACAATTTTTTAATATTTTAAAATTAAACTTCTTTCTAGTGCACACATCTTTATGTTTTACTTGGACACATCAGAAACTGCTAAAAATTGGAATTCAAGTAAAATATTCATTTTTGTATTCTATTTTTCCAATCAATTTTCATATTTTCCAATCATGTTTCCGCAAAAAAAACGTAAAATTACAAAATCTGCCTTTTTTGTTTTTATAACTGCCCCAATCCAAGGGAGACAAAAGTACAATTATGTTGTGTAAAAATATAAAACTAAATCTGATATTTCCACAGTAGATTGTTCCCTCATTCAAGTCAAAAGTACTGCACTATTTTTAAAAACTTTGAATTGCAATACATACGTATGTGTATAGATATGTACACACATACACACTCCCAGGCATCTCAGAATAGGCCAAAGTTGACTAGTTATACAAGGCCTACTTTCTACTAACTTATAACTTGCATTCAATCTTTCACTTTTCTGCTTGAACTTTCGTCTCTTCACAGCTATCAGATAGTTCCTACAGTGACTGAACCCCCGTGTTCTCCAACTAAAGAACAGCTTGCTTCCTCAGGAGGATTTTAGAATTAAACTGAGGAAGTTAAATGACTTGCTCAAGGTCACACTGGCTAGCAGCGGAATGGCGTGCAGCACGCACCGACTCCATGCTCTACCTCCCTAGAAGGAAGCGGAATCTGGGTTCACAGCCAGTTCCAGGAAGCCCTGAACGTTTCCACGACCGCATGGGGAACTCTTCAACGTCTTAAAAACGTGTCTAGCCGGAGGCTTAGAGGCCGTCACCTTGAGCTCCGCAGAGCTGTAGAGCCTGCCGATGGTCCAGGACTTTGCAGCAGCCCTAAGGGTCGGCGCTGACCGAGCCCTGGACAGCCCAGGTCCCGCGGCTCCAAAGGCCCACGGCACAAGCATGAGTCCGCGCCACCAGCCCCGACCCATGAGGGTCCACTTGCCCCAGGAGGAAGCGTCAAGAGAGGGTCCAGGGAGGCGACGGCGCCATAGCTAGACGCTTCTTTTCCTCCAAAGCGCCGCTTCTAGGGCGGGTGGCTCTCGGAAGCCAAGGAACCACCACCAGTCTGAACTACTAGCCATTTGCTCCGGAGGCCTACCCAGACACGCCGCCGTAGCCCACGCCCTCACGTCCCGCGACGCCCTGACGTCAGCGCGTTGTACGCTGAGACTTGGAGGTGGCGTGAGTGAAAACTAACTCCCTTTTCTAGTTCGCGGGGCTCCTCTTTACCTTCCCAGGATCGCCCGGTGGGGCCTGACCTTTTAGTTCCCCCGCCCCCTCGGGAATTCCAGACGGAGCGGCTTATTCCGGAGCCCGCAGGTGGGGAATGGTGGAGCTGCTGAGCCGCCCGCAAGCCCGATTCCCTGTCCTGATGTGCCGGTCACTTCCGCCCTCCACGGGGGCGGTGAAGACCCGAGGTTTAGATCGTGGCACCTGAAGATGCTGACTTTGGGAACTTTACTTCCTACCTAATGGCAGTATGATAATGAAACTTTTAAATCTGGAAGTGGAAATATATTCTCTGAGTAGTCAGTTATTGCGCTGATATTCTGAGAGGAAATGGGCTGATTGCAATAGTGAATCGAGGAAAGTTTTGGCAAGCAGTGACGTTGGAGGAAGATGTCATCCTGAATGCCGATTGTCTCCATCATCTTCAAGTTGACTCTTCATCAGATGTTTACCTTACCGAGCATAGGGCTTTGGAGAAGGTAGAATGGGGGACGAAGAGCTGAGGAGACCTGCAGGGCATCCTGTCTCCCAGTATTTCCCTTGGATTTTTCTGTAGTATCCAGAGTTTGGTGCAAAAAGGAAGATGACAGTCGTGTACCATTGTGATTGAAATCTTCAATATTGTTTACAAAACCTTTGAATGTTTATTGATTTAGGGGAATATTAAGGATTTATGGTAAAAATTTTCTTACAGCCTTTTTTTTTCATGAAACTATTATGACTTAAAATGGTCCTAATATTAACAGAACTAAGTCTGCTGTCACTTTCGATAGAGAGATAACTATCTTAAAATGCGTAGAGCATAATGCTTTGTCAGTGTTGCCCTGACTTTAATGATTTGAGTATTATCCTTTCAAAGACAGCCCGACACCAGTTAATGAGCTAAGGCCAGATTTTAAATAGTAACATACTACTACAATAGGAAACACTGTTCAGAGTGAAGAAAAACTCCTTTTGGACTTGTACAGAGATGACTGTGCATTTCAAAGGGATATGACAGAAGAGGGAAGGGGAACAACTGGACTTGAGCAGAGTCCAGGGAGTGGAAAGTAGTAGAAGGGTGGGGGAAGTCCATGGAAAACCCATCTGGATTTCTTAACTGGTAATATTTTAAAATTCTTTTCTAATGCTTTCCTATTGCCCCTTTTTAATCAAATGGATTAAACCCAGTTGAATCACATTTTTTTCTTCCTCTGTGTAATTCAGTATCTTTAATTTCACATCTGTTTCTCACCTACAGTTACTTGGTATTTCCCCCACACTTTAACACTCAATAGCTCACAAGGCTAACATGGTCAACCTACAACTGAAAACTATATTCATCAGAAAAATACTGAGCACCACCATGTCAAATAATGTACTAATTGAGGAAACTCAGAGAAATTAGGCAAATTGTTTGAAACTGTATAAAAGCTGCTGTGGTTTTGATATGGTTTTAGTGTGTCCTCCAAATGTTCATATTCTGGAAGCTTTGTCCCCAAAATGACAGTATTGAGATGGTGGGATCTTTAATAAGAATTGATTAAATCATGGGGCATCACCTTCAGAATGGATTAGTTATCCCCAGACTGGGTTAGTTTTCATGAATGCAGGTTATTATAAAAGAACAAATCTGGCTCCTGCTTACTCACTCACACATGACCTTTCTTAAATGTCCTCCTGCCATGTGATGTTAGTCAGAGATCCTGACTATAAGCCCTGTCAGCACCTGTTCTTAGACTTCAAGAACTGTGAGTTAAGTAAATCTTTTTTCCTTGGAAAGTACTCGGCGTCAAGTGTTTCATTATAGCAACAAAATGGCCTGAAACAATAGGTAGATGGAAAGATCTACATTTGAATCCAGATTGTTAAGAAATCAAAGCTCATCTCTGAAATATTTTTAGCAGCTTAAGTTTTATTCAATCTGTGAATCTTCTGTGCCCTGAAGGATATGTAGTTGCCCATCCCCTAAGGAAATAACTGGAGCCTAATTGTGTAGAGGGATTAACAAGATCATAATCATGTTTTCTCTATTCCTAGCCCTATTTTTACGTATCAATTCATTCATTCCTTACAGAGTTCTCTATGTAGTTATCTTATTTCTGTTGCACAGATAGCTAAGAAAAATGTGGCCCAGGCACTTTAAATAACTTCAAAATCACACAGTGATAAAGTGGGGCTGTAAGTGCAAGCAGTTTGGCAAGCACTATAGTTTGGCTCTAGAACCTATTGGGCTCTACTCTGTTGAGCAAGGGAACAAATGAGTACAACCATAAGACTCTGGTTAAGAATTGACAGAGGATCATGGTCAAAATGTGGGTCTGTGACATTTTGAGGCAAGGATTTCTGAAGAGTTCATTTAATTTTAAAAATCGTAAACTGTGGCCCATTTCACCCAACGAATAGATTTATATTAGGGAGATTACATTCTTAAATAATAAATCCAAAACTATTGTATTTATGTTTTTATACATATTGACATATATATTAGTTTTTGCTGGGGCTGTCATAACCAAATACCACAAACCGAATGGCTCAGACAACAGAAGTGATTTTTCTCATGATTCTGGAGGTTAGAAATCCAAGATGAAGGTGTCTACACAGTTGGTTTCTTCTGAAACCTCTTTCCTTGGCTTGTAGATCACCTTGCGCTGTGTCCTCACATGGTCTTTCCTCCATACATTTCTATGTCCTAACTTCCTCTTCTCATAAGGACACCAGCCATACTTGATTTGGGACAATAATAATGCCCACATTTTAACTTGATTACCTCTTTAAAGACCCCCCATCTCCAAGCAGTCATTCTGAGGTTCTACAGACTTAGGGTTCAACATATGTATCTTAGCAATGGGGACACAATGTAGCCCATAACAAAGGGAATGATAAATAAAAACATAAAAATAACAATTTTATAACTTCAAAATCTGTTTCAAGATTATTGATATTGTAGAGCATCTTTAACTCTAGCAATACTAATGAGTTTTTAAATAACGTTATAATCATTAAAAGCATATACACAATTTCATGGCATATTCGTGTAATAATATTGAAGGATCTCTGGTGTTGCTGTTACACACATAAATTGGTGCCATCATGTCCACTATGTGTCTACAGTGTAAACTACAACTTAGAATTCATTTTTTTTTAAAGCTGGTTTTTAAGTTTTCTGTTATTTTTCTTTTAGGATTTTATGGATTTTTTGTCAAATTTTGAATATATGTTGGAACTTTACAACTGTTTATATCACAAGTAGAAAGTGCTTGGGGAAGAGGAGGAGAAAATGGCATGAGTTTTTTATGGAAAATAGAGTCAGTCTGTGAAGGGCCTTAGAATTACACCATCATCCTGTGCAGAAGCCTTTGTAATGAATGATGTAACACATCAAGTTTTTGGCTTTGGGAAGCTTATTTTGGCAATGCATGAAATTTATTGAATAAGAAAACTAATGAAGTGTTGAGAAGGAGAAAAAAAAATTTTATTTATTTATTTATTTATTTATTTATTTATTTTTGCTGGGGATTGAACCCAGGGCCTTGTGCATGCAAGCCAAGCACTCTACCAATTGAGCTATATCCCCAGCCCCAAGAATTTTTTATTTTGATAATCCAGGTGAGACACAGCAAGGTTCTAAATAAAGCAAGGACTACAACATGAGAAGGGGAAATAAATAGACATTGTGAGGACAGAATCAATAGGGTTAATTTGATGTGGAAAGGAGGAATCCAGGAAAACTACACTTTTTATCATTGATATATTGGAGACTAGCATTGCTGTTTAACAGAATGTAAAATTTAAATATTTATTCACATTAATACCCAATAAGGGGAAAAGTACAGGACTAGAATTTCGGAAGCCATCTGTAGAAAGATAACAAAAACTGTGGTATTGGATGTATTTTTGAAGTCAGAGGGTAGAAAATAAAGTTTTTGAGGAGAGAGAAAGTCAACAGACTTCATAGTGCCCTTTTGTGAAATGGAAGGAACAGGCCTCAAGGGCACAAAATAGATTGTATGGGTGTCCATTTACCTTTTTCAGAAATTTCCTGGAAGCATCTATAGTTGGGTCCTCCAGAGAAATAAAGCAACAGCTACTTTACTATTCAAGCCATTTTATACACTATTGCCAGAGTAAGGTTCCTAAAACAAGAGCCTAATGTATTATTTTCTTGATTACATTGGCTTCTCACACTCTTAAGGACCTTAGAAATGTATAAGATATAGATACACACTACACACATATATGTTTGTATATACATGACATACATATATATGTTTGTGTATGTATGTGTATATATATATATATATATATATATATATAGAGAGAGAGAGAAAGAGAGAGAGAGAGAGATTGAAAATGAAATTTTAAGTAATTGGCTCACACAGTAGTGGAGCCAGGAATTACAAGGTTTATAGCCCAGGCTGACAGGCTGAAAATTCAGATAAGAGTTGATGTTGTACCTTAAGTCCAAAATGTGTGGGAAATTCAGGCAGGATGTCTATTTTGCAATCCTGAGGCAGAGTTCCTTGTTCATCTCTTCCCCCTCACAGTTTGTAATAATCAAGTAGAAGAAACCAGGCTGCACCTTCAATAATTTACTTACAGATATTTTGAGCTGAATATCCAAGTTCAGTGCACTCAGTAGAACACAAGTCAGTTAAATTCTTTGGCACTTCATAGCACTGATTCTCTTTTCTCCAGTTTCTAATAACCTACTCCTCACTTTGGCCTGACATCACCAGAAGCACCTTTACATTTTTGCAACAATTCTCTTCCTGACAACCTGTATTATCTAAGATGACAGAAGCTTTCTCTATAGCTCTCCTTTTTCTGAACCTCCTTCAACAGACTCCTTTGACAACAAAATTTCTACCAACAATTTCTGGGGCAATCTAAACATTTTCTTTCCCATACCTCGAAACTCTCTCAGTCTCTCCCTATGACCTAATTCTAAAGCAACTTCCACATCTTCAGGTATTTGTTACTGTAGTACCCTACTTCCAGTTACCAAAATCTGTATTAGTTTGCTGGGTTTGTCATAACAAGGTACCACAAACTGAGGGTTTAACCAACAGAAATTTATTGACTTGAGCTCTAGAGGCTGGAAGTAGTCAAGATTTCAGCAATGTTGGTTCTTTCTGAGAATGGACAGGGAGAGCTTGTTCATTCCTCTCCACTATCTGTTGGTGGTTTGCTAGAAATCTGTGACATTCCTTTGCTTGTAGCTGCATCACTCAATTTCTGCCTTCGTCACCTGGTATGCTTCCTGTGTCACCACATGTCTGTGTGTCCAAAATTTCTCTTTACATAATAACATCAATAATATTGGATTAGGGCCCATCATAATGGCCTCATTTTAACTTGGTTACCTTGGTAAAAGTCCTATATCCATATAAGTCACATTCTGGAGTACTGGAGGTTAAGACTTAATCATTTCATTTGGGGGACACATAATTAGGTACATAAAATCAACAAAGAGCTAACCTCCAGCCAAGCTCACATCAATAGTCCTCCCTTATAAGTCTTGATACTGGTTAAGAACCTGAAGGGACCTTATCTTTCTAAAATTGAAAAATGAATCAAACCAAGAACATGCATTGAAATTTATAATAATTTGTGAAAATTATCTTTTAATCTTTTCTTAAAAATTTTTAGTTATAGATGGATACAGTACCTTTATTTTATTTATTTATTTGTATGCGGTGCTGAGGATCAAACCCAGTACCTCACATTTGCTAAGCAAATGAGCTACACCCCCAGCCCTTAAAACTAATCTTAATTCCAAAGAATTTTTAATAGTAACCACTTTTAAAGTATTTATGTTCAAGCAAAATATTACAAACCCACATAATATGAATGTATACTTATGTGGCACATCTTTTTTAGATGATCACAGAAATACTTCTTGCCCAACATGCTTTCTGCATAACCTGGCCACACACCTACTTTATTAGTTTTCTATTGCCACAGATGTAGTACCTAATATACTCCTAAGTAGTTTACAGTTTATAGGGAAAAGTCCAGCATGGTTCAGCTGGATTCTCTGCTTAGTATTCTGTAAGGCTGAATTCCAGCATATGGGTCTTTACTTTTTAAATCTACTTCCAGTTTCATTTGGGTTGCCGACTGCTAAGGTTTGAATATGAATTTTATCCCCCAAGGGCCCATTATGATTGAAAACTTGTTCCCTGTGGTGGTGCTATTGGGAGGGGGTACAACCTTTGGAAGGCATGGCCTTGTGGACCCTCAAGTCTTTAGGAGGTTCCCTTGAAGAGAATAAGGACTCTGGGATTCATATCTCTTTCTTTTTGTACCTGGCTTGAAATGTAGTGACTTGCTTGTTTCTGTGCATACTCCCACCATTGCTATTTACTGTGATGTAATGTACTGTTGCCATAGCTGAGCTGATGAAGGTGCCATGCAGTTGAACCTCTCAACCTATGAACTAAGCAAACCTTTTCTCTTTAAAAGTTTACTCCCTTGGGTATTTTGTTGTAGCAAAAGAAAAATTGACTAAAACCCTGGCAAAATTCCATGCCATTGGAAGCTGATTCCCATTTCCTTGCTGGAAGGAGGTCTCATGTCCTAATGACTGTCTACGTTCCTTGGTACAAAGTCCTCTCCATCTTCAAGTCAACTCTGGTATATCAAATCTCAAATCTCCTTTGTGCTTTACATCTCTGACTTTTTCCTCTGCCACTAGCCAGAGAAAAGGTCTGCTTTAAAAAGGCTGTGTTAGGTTGCCCAGATCATCTATCTTAAAGTCATTGACTAGTGATGTTAATTTTATCCTCTTTGCTAAGATGATTCAGGTCACCCATATGGAGTGACCAAGTCTTCAGATGATTCCCATCCTCAGCCTGTGAGTTGCCATGGATTTTGCCAAGCAGAACAAGAAAGAGGTTTTCTTCCTGTCAGCATGACCTAGATTGTACATTCATGGGGGAAATTTTTTCCTTATTTAAATTCAGGAGATTTTAAGATATTTTGTTATATAGCAATAGATATCTAGAATAATTTAAGTAATATGTCTATTTTAATCTTGGAAGTCTCCATTCATTCATTATTAATCATTCAACAAATATTTGCTGGGTGTATACTATGGGCCAGCAGGGTATTAAGCCATGGAAGTACACAAGTTAAATAGATATGGTTATGGGATTGAAAGAACTCACAAGAGAAGAAACTCAGTCTATAAAATATAATGTTATAATTACTATGATAAAAAATATGGAAAAGGTATTACAGAAGGACAAAGAAGCATTTTCTAGTCAAAGGGTAGTGGTTTTAGGAAAGTTTTCATGTGGCAGAGACAATAACTTTTAAACATGCTGACAAAGGACTTATGTGTCAGGTGTCTTCTAAGCACTTTATGTATTTTACCTCAATATATCAAAGCAATCTTATAAGTAGGTATCATTGTCCCAATGTAAAATTGGGAAAAACTGAAGCTTGGGCAGGTTAAATAACTTGCCCATGTTCATACATACAGTTTATAGCAAAAAGACATTTAAACACTGTCTTGCAAATTTCAAAACTAATCCATTGACCATTAGTTACACCTCTAACTTGAGTTTTAAAGGATGAGTGTCATGTTAATCAGTTTGAGATCAGAAGTGAGGGATGGCCTTCCACATGGAAGGTCTATGTGAGCAAATGCATGACGTGCAGGGAACAGCAGACTCTTCTAGGTTGCAAGAAGTGAAGTTGGAAAACAAATTAGAAGCTTGGATTTCGTGTTGCTGATAGTTATACCCACTGCAGGCAAGGTTAGAGAGATTTTAAGCAGGAAGCAGCAGGGTAAATTTATCTTTCCTGTAGATCAGTTTAAAAGCTGCCTGATGACAAGAAAAAAAAACTAATTCCAAGAGATAAATGATGACAGCCTACGTGGGGACAGTGGTAGTATGGTTGAAGAACTGAATTTAATTATAAGGTAAAATTGGACTGCCTTTAAAAGAATATGGAGTGTCAAGGAGGCAGTTACTAAACCTACAAAGGCAGAACAGAAAAAAAAAGGTTCTAGTTCACATGTTAAATGTAACAACTGGCCTCTGATTTCTATTCATCACAGCTATCAACTGTTGTCTAAAAAAGTTAAGTTGTACTAAAAAATAAGAGGCAGAATTGTGTTTTGTTTTCTACTTTTGGGACTCCAGTGGCAGTTAGGTGAACCACTTTCTACCTTCATGAGATATTATTCAAAAAACAAAATCTATAAAACATGCCAAGAGAAATAAGCCAGACTCAGAAAATCAATAGACATATGCTGTGCGTGGTGAGGCACACTTGTAATCCTAGCAGCTCTGGAGGCTGAGGCAGGAGGATTGAGAGTTCAAAGCCAGCCTCAGCAAAAGCGAGGGGCTAAGCAACTCAGTGAGACACTGTCTCTAAATAAAATACAAAATAGGGCTGGGGATGTGGTTCAGTGGTCCAATGCCCCTGAGTTCAATCCCCAGTACCAAAAAAATAAATAAATAGTCATATATTTTCTTTTATATGTGAAAGCTACAGATAAAGGTGGAAAAAGAGGGATCTCATGAAAATAGGAGACCAAAGAAGAAGGTAGGAATTAGGGGAGGGAGGAGGGGAGAGAAAGAGCAGGTACAAGGAATGAAATAGTACAAGTCGTGTTGTGCGGAGGTAAGAATACATCACACTGAAACCACTATAATTTTAAATTGCAATTCACCAATGAAAATATTTTAAAAGACCAAAGCTGATTATTCACATATTCTTCAGTGATTCTTCCTGATTCTTGGATTAAGTAATAATTGAAAGTGCTGTTTCTTTGACATTCTTTCTTTTGCTGTTTGGGATTTGATGCCCCAGCTTAATGAAATGCTTTCCATGAACCAAATTACACACTGGTGGCTAAGCTATTCTTTCCATGGATCAGATAACATACATGAACCCACACCAATTCCAGAAAATGGCTGTACTCTTTGGATGGTCATATATTTGGAAACACACATCTTCACTAATAAACTTCTCAAAGCTCCATTTTCCTTGGGAACGTGTATATTTCACTTAAGGTAGTGCTTCATTAAAACTTCTGATGGGATTTTGCTATAATATATATTTAATTTAATTTAATATGAATTTTAATACATGTTTGATTCTGGTCAAATCCTTAGCTGAAATGGCCCCAAAAGTGACAACAATGGAATTCTCATAAAGGGAGTACCCCAAACATCCCCAAATAGGGGCCTGTCAAAATTCTAAAGAAAGAAACACTATGCTCCAGGATGATCACTGCAAAGCATTTATTAGAAAACTTATTGCAGGGTACAGCACATCCTTGGTTGGGACATTGAGAAGAGTTGCTCTGACTCAGTATTCCCAAGGAGGGGTATTTTTGTGTGGAGTTTATAAAAGGGATTAAGGAATTTGGCTCAGGGCTGGAGCTATTTTGCTAGTGTTTTGGACAACAACCTAACTGGCCTTTATCAATGCCTGGGGATGTTCAAGAATTGGGTTTAAGTCTGCTGGAGAAAGTATGTATCTGGCTGTTGACATAGTGATCAACACACTCTGTGATTCTCAGTAAGGATAAGAGCAAAGCAATGGGACCTTGGGGAACACTACAATGTGTGATTTTTATCCAATAATCCCTTGGCTCTGCCTTATTCCATAATTTAGTGTATTTGTACATTGATGTCCTTAAAAAAGGAATGCTGTAGAGAGAATGGGAGAAGGGAGGGAGGATGGAAGGGAAAAGGAGCACGGAAAGGGGAGAATCATGAACTGAAATCCATTTCCATGCATGTTTGAGTTTCTTGGAATGAACCCAACTACTATGTATAACTATAAGCTCTAAAAAAATATAACAAATGCTGTAATCAATTGAAATATTGTGTGTGTGTGTGTGTGTGTGTGTGTGTGTGTGGTTTTTCAAATTCAGGTAGAGAGTATCAGTTCTCACAGTTGATGAAAACAAGCCTTTTTGAGGTGAGGATTTAGATCTACTACTGGTGCTAAGAAATAAGTCATTCTGATCCAAGCCACATGGCCCTTACACAATGTCAGCAGTGTTCTCCAAAAGAAAAACAGTGCTGTCAGAAAATGATAAGGCAAGTTGGATGTTGAGAAGTAACAAATATCCATTACTAGGATTAAAGGATTCATAAGCAATCTTGGAGAATGCATTTTTAAGTGTACAAATGCCAGGGAATACAGATGTTTATTTCTTGAGGGAATTACTTTCTTCATGGCTTCATTTGTCTTACTAAAAAATCATTTTAAGGACCGGAAGTATAGTTCAGTGATACAGTGCTTACCTAGCATGTGTGAGGCACTGTGTTCAATCCCCAGCACTGAAATAAACAAAAACACACACACAAAAAGTTACCCCCAAATCCCTTTAGCTTATACATCTTACATGATTTACTTTTTTGCAACTCTGACATTTTTTATGTGAATCATTATTTATATAATGCTGTTAATTTTTTCTTCTTGTAATTCATCTAATTTTTAACATTAGTTTTAGAGTCATTTAACACCTCACATTAGTATTAATTTACTTGAAAGTGAGTTACCCCTGGGAGCATCATTTCCTTTAGATTTATTTTTCCTTGGCAGTTGTAAAACTTATTTATTTTTGATACCAATGAAGGGAATTGTCACATTTGAATAAAGAATATCAGAAATAAACACAAGTTGTACTAAGAATATGAGGAAAATAAATGTGAAAAACAAACAAAAAAAAGACCTGGGGCTTTATGCAAAAGAAACACTGTAGCTTGCCTTAGGCTTCAGTTTATAATAAAATGTTTTTGCAGAAATCTTGGCAGCATGTGGGCAGCTTTGCTTCACAGATAAGTCTCTCATCAGAAGCTTCTGCCAGGGTCACATTAAGAATGTAACATTTTTTGCCAGGTACAGTGGTGGTCACCTGTAATCCTGGCAACTCTGGAGCCTGAACCTGAGTTTTACCATTTCAATATGTGATATCCCCAAAAAAGCTCATATGTGAGACAATGCACGAAAGCTGTAGAGGTTAAATGATTGGGTTATGAGAGCTCTAAGCTAATCACTGCGTTAATCCCCCATTAGGGTGGTAACTACAGGCAGGTAGGGTGTGGCTAAAAGAGATAGGTTAATGTGAGCATAACTTTGGAGTATATATATTTCCCTGAAGAGTGAGGCTTGCTCTCTCTGCTTCCTGATGTCTTGTCCTGACCTGTTTAATTTCACCACACTCTTCCACCATGATGTTCTGCCTCATCCTAGGGTGGGACCAATGAAGCTGGCTATCTATGGACTTAGACCTCTGAAACTGCAATTCCCAAATAAAGTTTTCCTCCTCTAATTGTTCTTGTCAGGTCTTTTGGTCCCTGCAGGAGAGGTGAGGGGAAGTTGACTAAAACTCTGAGGCAGGAAGATCACAATTATTAGGCCAGCTTTGGCAACTTAATAAGATCCTGTCACAAAATAAAATAGGATAAGGCTGGGGATGTAGCTCAGAGGTAGAATGCTTCTGGTTTGGGGTGGAGTTGCAGTTCAGTGGTAGAGCCCTTACCTAGCATGTTTGAGGTGCTGGTTTGATTCTCAGCACCACATGTTAAAAATAAATAAAATAAATGAATAAAATAAAATAAAATAAAATAAAATATATAAAATAAATAAAATAAAATAAAATAAAAAATAAAATAGGTCCATCAACAACTAAAAAATATTTTTAAAAAAGAATGCTTCTGATTTGATTCCCAGTGCCACATCCTTACAGTAGGGTTGATGGCTGCTCTTCTTTTTAGTAAAAACTTAATCTCCGTGATCTCAGGAATGTTCTTTTCATATGAATGGGCTGTTGTTGGCCATGATGGAAAAATCATTTTTCCTACTATAGATGTGTCATCCTTATCAAGAATTTTCACTCAGATTCTTTTAATAGATTGACTCTTTTTTTAAATTTTTTTTTAGTTGTAGATGGACAGAATGCTTTTATTTTATATGTTTATTTTTATGTGGTGCTAAGGATTGAACCCAGTACCTCACACATGCTAGGCAAGTGCTCAGTCACTGAGCTACAGCCTCAGCCCCTAGCTTGACTCTTAATCATTGGTTTTTCAGATTTTGGTGTATTTGTGTTTTTCTAAATCCTCGTAGGTTTTTTTTTTGGAAATTGTGAGAAAACATTCTGGACTAGTATATTTTTAAACAGAATTTTTTTAAAAAAGAAAATTAAATCATATTTCAAATTTTTGTTTCTCTGTACACTTCTTTCCAAGGAGTGAAAATATAAATACTACAAAGCAGAGAGTTTTCCTTGAAAGATCACCCTTATATCAAAACAACACGTGAGGAAATATCCCATCTTAAGTGAAAGCTCTAAGCTTGATGAGTTTCTTGTGCTGAATGGAAATAGAGCTGTTGTTTTATGAAATAGAATTTGCATACTAAGAATTATATTTAAATATGTACTCTATCTGGCTGTTTTCCTCATAACCACTTTCACCCACTGATAAGAATAAAATATTCAAATTGAATTTTAAATACCTTGAAAAATTGTAATAATGATACAACCCCAAAAGTTATGAAATAACAATATTGTAATATTGAAATAAAAAGACAACAGAGAATTGAAAAAGATTTTTTTGCCCTTAATTGCTGAAGAAAATATAGCCCAAACATTAATTCATGTTTACTGAGTGGTACCTAATGGATTTTAGTCAAAATCATAAATGATATCTAGGCAATAAAGGGCTTTCTTAACCTTTCTTATTAATAGAGAGAGGAGAGAAAAGGAAAAGAAAAAGAAAGGAAAATGTTTATGAGTAGAAAATGGTGATCTTTATATTAAGTGAGAATTTTGTTACTCATATTCAGTCTTTTGGGTCATCCAGAAACCAGAAATAATTGCTTAAATAGATAAACTAAAATAATCAATTGATAACACTGTGAGTATATTTAATTCTCATCTAAAAACTATCTTTCAACAAATGTTTTAGTCAGCTTTTTTGCTCCTGTAACCAAAAGACCTAATAAACACAACTCTACAGGAGGAAAAGTTTATTTGGGTCTCATGGTTTCAGAAGTCTCAGTCCATAGATGGCTGACTCATTGATGGAAGTGTCTGGCAAAGGAAAGCTGCTTGGGACATGGCACCAGTAAGCAAAGAGAGAGAGAGACTCCACTGGCCAGATACAAAATGTATACCCCAAACCTATGTCCCTAATGACCCACCTCCTCTGGACACACCTCACCTGCCTTCAGTTCACTCATTTAATCCCTGTCAGGGGGTTGACACATTAATTATATTAATGTTCATATATCCCAATCGTTTGATCTCTAAATTTTCTTGCATTGTCTCACACATGAGCTTTTAGGAGACACCTAATATTTAAACCGTAAAACCTATAACAATCTGATAATTCATTCTACATGGTTAGTATAAAATTGTATAGTAAAGTAAGTGTTGGACTCAGTCTGCTAATTGACTCTTCTACTCACTAGCTGATGGCCTTGGGCAAGTAATTTCTATTTCTTTTTCTGTAAATGAAATGACAATACCTTTTAAAGGTGTTAGAAAAATTCCTTGGCTGAAACCCTAAAGTTTGTACAACAATGCCTAAGTGGTCATTGTTATTAGTTATAGATTTAGTACAATCAGTATTAAAATATATGTCTTTAAATGCAAGTCTGTTTAGTTTGTCCACTTTTGTAACCAAGTGTCAAGAACAGAGTCTGGTGCTCAATGGTAGTTCCTCAAGGTGTGTGTGACCCACTGTTACTGGACCAGTGACAGAGAAAAAGAATTTTTAAAGAAATTCAAATTCCAATGCTTTTAAACAATGTAGAAAAAAAATTATTCTGATATCCTGTCTTTGGCTTCTGTTGAGAACTTCTAAATATCAAATTATCTACCCTTGAACAGAAAATTTCAGTTACTAAAATTTGGATACCTGAGAAGTCCCAAGTTTAAAAAGGAGAATTAGCATAGAAAGACCATGGGGTACTTGCCTCCACCCATGAGGTTGGTATCAAGTACAAAATCAACAGATCCAGATAGAATTGAGAGTATTAGCCAGGTTACCTGAGTCAGAACCAGAGAGATGTCTCCTGTTAGTGACTCTGAAGTAGAGAGCCCAGTTCACGTACTACCTGGGGTAGGGAGAGTTGAAAAACTTCCAGTGCTTAGTGTTGTCTTCAAAATGGGACAGAACGTCTTGCATGGAAAACACTAAATCATATTATTGTATCTTCACGGACCTCCAATGAAGAAGAAACAGGGAAAAAAACAGCAGACCATAAATAGTCCTCCTGAGTGTTGTTGATATAAATTGAACATTTCAGATTTGAATAAAATTGAAGTCCTTCCCCATTTGCATTTTGGTGCTGAGAGAGTCATGTACCATATATTAGTGTTTGCTGCATATTATTAGAAACTCTTATCTAGTTTGAATACTACAGAAATAGAAGGAGCATTGAATCTATTGTTTTCCACTGCTTGCCTCAAAGAAACAACTTTACCCCACACTAGGAAACTAAATCTACTTCCATATTAGCAAATTTATGTCTGTATGCTGTTCACCATGTTTGTAAACCCTAAAAGTTGTTACACGATACTGTGTTTGGCTGTTGGAAGGCTTTTTTTTTTTTTTTTTTTTTTGGCTGTAGCATCTGTTCAGAGTGTCAGAGTACAAATTTAGAAACACATATATAGCCAGTTCGTCATCTTTTCACCAACTGATTTGCTTTAAATTTACCAAGTAAAGTTACATTTGTTAGAGGATCTTTCCACATAAAATACAGATACCAGATACAAAATAGAGGTATGTGTCTGATACAACTGATCCTTTTAAAAGACTGGGCATTTAAATAAAATATGAAGCTGGGTTATGTAAGATCTCCAGTGCCATTAGTTATATTACATAAAGATTTGCATGCTATAAAAACTCAGTGTAAATGAAATTATTTTCCATGCTTCACTACAACATGTTTTTATGGACTGATATGGTTATGCTCTTAAATTTTAAGTTCTTTATAAGTTGTTAAAAGATTTATTTCTAAGTCCTGATTTTAGTGTGTGTAATTTATAGCTACTTTTATACACATTGTTAATGAAAAAAGGATTTATTAAATCAGATGTATGAATTGCTGCATCTAATTTTAGAAAAAATTTATTCTTAGTAAAGAATTTGATATGTTTAACAATTGCTTCTTGAATTATTCTGATTAATGAAGCTCTTAGAGTCAATGCTGCTTATGCAATTTCATTTGAAATTTATAATAGGTAGTATTCCATAAATGATTATAATTATATGCATGACTGTGGTTTCTAAATTCACTCATTTAAAATAAGATTATTAAAGAAAAATAAACATATGTTGAGTTGAAAAATTATATCTGTTCAGTTAAAAAATATCTATTCTCTAATTTTTATTCAGAGTCACTATTAACTTTCTAACACCTTCTTTTTTCCACCACCTCTTTCTCCTCTTCATTTTTTCTTCTATCTGGTGTTTCTGTCCTTGAGATCTAAGTCAAAGTCATGCTTTCCTCTTCACTCCCAGAAGTGAGTAGAAGCAATGTAGAGAGTATATAGGAAAAAAAAAATCTGTCCCATTAGCAGTATTGCACCTTTCTCCTCTGACTCAAGTCAGAAGCCCAGGTACAACATCTGGGCAAAAAGAAGAAAAATGTTCCTGACACTTAATAGGAATTTCCAAGCAGAACTAGGAAATAGGTTTGTACAGTTTTGTTTTACTCTGGAGAGCAAAGAGGCTGTTAGCAAACTAAGTCTCTAGGAAAATCAAATTCAATCTCAATATTATTTTTAGCTATTTACTTTCTGACTTTGTGTTTGTGTGTGTGGGTGTGTGTCTGTGTGTGTGTGTGTATTTTAAGTGAGAAACTAACACTGCTTAAGGGAACACTTTCCAGATGTGTACCAAATTTTAAGCTTTTTCTCTTAAACTACGAAAAATAAGGTATTTGGAGAAGAATGTTAGTTCTTTTAGGCCAATTAAAGTCAATTTAATCAAAGTTACAATCTGAAGATATGAAAACTTCAGAAAAAGTAGTTAAAAATAACACATTTTGTAAATGACTTTCTAGCATTTATTTCTATAACTCTTTCTACAATACTTAATTTCCTCTTCCAAAAAATACCTTGTAAATAGGAATTTGGCCATAATTTTATCATCAATTAATCTTTGTAAATGTCTTAAAATTTATTGATTCATAAACTTAAAAAACGTTTTTACTTTTTAGGATGTCAAACCTGGGACAATTTGACACTGACTTTTACCAATCTAATTATACCATTGATAATCAAGAGCAGAGTTACAATGATTCTAATGCCTATGGAAATATTTATGGATCAGGAGAGTAAGTATATTATATTGAGTAAATATGCACTCATTTTGAGAATTGTTAATATGATAGCAAGGGATTCCAAGTAGGGGAGTTTCTTTAGGAGAAGACAAGCTTCTCCTTACCGTTTCTCAGTAAAATACCCACAATGAAGAGACAGGAAAGGGCAGAGAAATTAATCCAGTTTTCTGTGAATGCCCATTTCACTTGGAGTCCATGCCAAATTAATGCCTTCTCTACTTGTTTTCAGCTAGTACTTAAGAGAGCACCTGAATGCAAACACTAAACAAGTAGGAAGCACTTTCCTTTAACTTGATCTTTTTCAGGATACTGCTTGCAAAACAGTGCATCAAATTTAATAAAATTTTATTGTCTACTTTGTGTCAGAAATTAAGAACATTACAAACCCAGAGATAAGGAGTTTGCAATGCAATCCACAGTCTTTTCCCTCATAAAATTTGAGACTTTATTTTTGGGAATTGGGCAAGTAAATATGTTTTTATAAAACACAGATAATATGGATGATGGAATCATCATGAACATATTTCAAAATGCATTCATTATTTGAGATAAAATTTAACTTGAGTTATAAATAAAATGATTAAGAATTTAGTATTTGCTAGTGGCAAAATAATGTGTGTACAGTGAGGAGCATTTGGTTCAAGTTCTGGCTCTAGTATTGGTTGTCTTTCATGACGTTGGGAAGACTTCTTTGTCTTCATCTGAGACATCAGGACCATTAATCATAACAACTTCATGGAATTTTGATAAAAATGATTATGATGATGTAGGAAAGTATACATTAAAGAAAAACAATTTAATTATTAGCTAAGTGTACTTTTAAAAAGATTAGTATTTGCCTTAAGTCACTTAACCTTACTGTGTATTTGGTTATACTGTTCTTTTTTGATGTTTTGTGGGTCCAAGTTAGTGGACTAGAAGAAGAGTCAATTCAACTTTCATAATAACTAATATTTACTGGGCACTCTCTCTGTTAGGAATAATTATAAGCTTTATAAGTTAATTCACTGGATCTTCAAATAACCCTATAAGATAGGTACCACTGTTATTCTCATTTTATGTATAAGAAACTAGACACATGGAGAAATAAGAAACTTTCTCAAGGTCACTAAATAAAAAAATGTGGTTAGGATTTAAGTCTAAGGTTGTTTGATGAGGCCCATAATGATGGTTAACATATGACTTGTTGTAAAATGAAGATATGTTAGCATAAAATGGTGCTGTTAATAATAAAGGTGAGATAGTAGTAATAAACTGGACCATTATAGGCAAGCTAGGATGCGTTGTGACTGTGTCAATCCAACAAGTCTGGGCTAAATAACCTCACAACAAATATTCAAATGTTTTAGTTCTTAAAGACTTTTTTAAACAATCAATAAAAATGATCTTCAAAGCTCCAGATGGAAAGAGGTAAGGACAGAATAAATATAAGAGGCTTTGGGAAGAGAGTCTTCTGTTCAGCTCTGCTCGGGAAAATTTGAACACCATTTTCACTGACTGATCCCTCCTATCCACATAGGCAAAGAGATATTAGTTTCACAAGCTTCTTCCTAGCTACTCTTGTTGAGCCATGCTCTAAGGATAGGGAAATGTATTGGGCTATGTTTACAACTGGAAAAGTGAAGTGTCTGGAATTTTATCTCATTCAGATCCCTGTTCTATCCTGTCCAGCATCAGTCAGGCTACCTTTTATGTCTTACACTTTGGAAAATAAAGAAACATCATAAATATGCTTGCAGCAGAGAGAGTAGCTTGAGTTTTAACTACCATTCACATTTTCAGACTGAAATAAATTAAAAAGTACGACAAAAAGAAGACAAAGTTTTCTCCTTAAGTAAGAACTCATGGCTCACAGCTTTCTCCAACCACCCCACCTGATCCAAATTTCTTTCCCCATTTGATTATTCATATCAACATTTCCTAGAAGTCAAGATGACAAAGAGATGGAAATTAATATAACCAAAGTAGGGCAGTTCATGATTTTGTTGACTGGGGCAATGACCTAGCCTGCTTCAGATGCTGTTATGGTTTGGATGTAGGTATTCCCTCTAAAGTTCCTGTGTCAATGCAGAAATGTTCAGAGTGAAATGACTGGACTGCTCTCAGTGACCTAGTCAGTCCATTCTAATGGACTGGGTGATAACTGTAGGTAGATAAGGTATGGCAGTGCGTCACTGGGGGTATGCCCCGGAACGGTTCATCTTCCCTCCTGCCCCCTTCCCCCTTATTTCTCTTTGCTTCCTAGCAACCATGAGGTAAGCAACACTCCTCCGCTATGATATCCTGCCTCATTTGGGTCCAGAGCAATGGAGTTGGCCCACCATGGATTAAACCCCTGAAACCAGTTTACCATCATGATAGAAGTCCAAACCTATAGTTTTGGAAAAACAAAACCTGTAATAAAGTATGTAGCTAATGATTAGTGACAGGGCACAGAAAAGTGGCATTACACAGCAAACATATCTCTAAACACAAATATTATTATACCTGAGTTTTTTTTATTTTAATTTTTTATAATTAATTGTACATGGCAGTAGAATGAATTTATACATTTTGATAGATCATACATAAATGGAGTGTAATCTCATATTTTTCTGATTATACATATTGTAGGATCACATTGGTCATGCAGTCATATATGTACATGAGGTACATTATGCCCCCTCCCCTGAGTTTTCTTAAGATTATTTTTTATATTTTTATTAGATGATACATTTTAAGTCATACTGACTCAGAAACAGATAAAAAAAAGTTCCCAATCATGCCCACCTAAATATATTACTATGCAAGTAAAGTAACTTTTCAAGGCTTGTTGAAGTTTTAAATGATTCTGAGTGAGTGGTGAAAGGGGGGATATTGAAATTGGTGACTGTTTTATGGTGCAGAGACAGAAATCCTGGTATAGTGGAAATTCTTCTGAAAGGAAAATACAGGATGGGTGGGATATTGTGGAAATTATTTCAGGTGTTCCGGGGGAAAAGCTGAAGGTGACTGACTAGCGTAGAAGGGCCACGAACTCAGCTAGCTCCCTGTTAATGCCGATTTCATTGAGGAAGAAACAGACCAAAAGACACTATCACAGATACATGCTGTTCCTGGGTGCAAGGAAGTTGTCTAAACTGCATCACCCACAAGCCTCAGGAAGAAAAGAACTTGCAGATGTTTAATGCTTATTACTGACTTCTCATGTACTCAATACTGTTCTAACTCCTTTACTTACTTTTGCTAATTTAATTCACAACAATGCTGGGACTTCTGTTACAATCTTCATTTTACAGATGAAAAAACTGAGGCATAGAATGTGAAGTGGTTTCCTAAGATTATGAAATGGCGATTCAGTCATAGGGAGTCTTGACCCCAAAGGTCGGGTTTGCTAACCCACATTCCTTGGTTCAGGAAAAATCCTATGACTAGCAGATGGTTAAAGGCAGAGATGCAACTCGACAGCCTTGGAAAGTGAAATAATGGAAATATGACAGAATATTGCTGATTGTTCATAGTCATAGTACAGTTGCTTCCAGTGACATTTACAGGACAGAAGGTGTTTACTAACATAGATAATGTTTAAATCTTTCCATTCATAGTCCAGTTGTTTTGGTCTAGTTCGGTAGAAATTTATTTCATCTAGAATAATGTGCTGTCTTAGAAATAAATCACAATTTCACTATTTACCTTTTCAGAGTGCTAATAAAAATGCTGTATAATTGAAAATAAAATTATTTTGGTGCACTTTACAAAATTATCACTGCAGTGTGGGATACAGATATGATTCACCTTTAACATTTTACCAGAAGACATGGGACTAAGTAGATTCATAGTATGTGGTTAAAATTATAATTATTCATAACACTTTCAGGAAAAATGCCTTCAGCATGAGAATTGGGTTATTTACAGGGTGTTTTGGGTGAAACTATAGCCTATTGATGTGATTATTGTGGTATCACTTAGGTTTTGTTCATTAAGAGGTAATGTTAAATATTATAGTCAATATGTACAATGTTGAAGTTATAAAACAAAAACAAGAGAATTTTAATTTTTATAGTCATGGAAGGTGAGCATGATAATTTTTCTAAATCATTTTGACTTTTACTCAAAATGAACAAATTTTAAAAATTGTTACTATCTTAAATATGTGATGGGGAAATTTTAATATTATGCCCCATTATAATAAGGATGAGACCAAACTCCTGTTGGAGAAGTTTTACTGGATGAGGGAACAAAGTAGGATAATGGAAAGAGGAAGGGACAGTATTTGGCTGGTGATGGGCATGTATGTATTTTTTAACTTGTAAAAATGTGCTTTTCCCTTTTGTGAGGGGTGCTGGGTTAAAGTAGCTACCCATGTTGAGTCCCTTCATTCACAGAGGTTGCTCTCCAGGTAATAATTGCAGAAGTCACACTTCCTCTAACCTAGTTGGCAATGCCTGGGTGTGATTCATGGTGAGGCCAGGCAAGTATGGCAATGAACATCTTATTTAGACACTAACCATTGAGTCATCTTTATTTGTCCCTTTTATTTTTCTAGAAAGGCATACATTAAAAAATACACACTAGGACAATTTAACCAACCAATTTGTTGTTTGTTTCTACTGGAACTTTTGATAGCTTACCTACTCTGCTGAAAGAGAGGGGGGGGGGAGGGAGAGATTTGGAATGTGCCATATAACTAAATGAAAACCATGATAATCGGCATGGGCTGTGGGAAGTTCAAAAGGTACACCAGTTCCTTGCCCTTAATGAGCTATAGTTGAGTTAGTGAATTATTAAGCATACATCTCTACATCTCCATGGCTTTATTTGCTAAAATAGTTATTTTATCGATCAGGTTCACACACATAAAAGGTTGAGTATGTTATTCTTATACTTCATATTAAAATTAATGTTAGAAGGAAATATTCAAAAGCCATTCTATAAATATTTTAGCAAGAGCAGATCACAGGCAGTTACACAGTACAGATTTTTGGACTTTATCTTTAACATAGGCAAAAGTTTAGGTGAAAACACTTAAACATGTTATTAAGAAATATTTTATATTTCATCCCCTTCAAGTAAAAGCTATACAGCTATACAAAATGCTTATGCATGCATCCTTTCTCCTTTCTTCCTTTCTTTAATACTAGAAAGACGTTATTTACAAAGATCAATATTTTCCCACTTCCTCACAAGCGACAAAAAAAATAAAATAAAATAAAAAACAAACCAAAACAAAACAAAGCCATGTTCAAGAGGGAGTTGAAATATGACATCCTGGCAAAACTAAATTATGCATTTCAAAAGAAAAACTAAAGCAAGCTACAGAATACATTGTCAGGTGTTCAAAGATAATTTGATTAGTAATAATTGGGAATGGCCAGAACTGGAAAGTGCATTTCATTATGGAGAGTAGCTAGTTCATGTATTTATTATTCCTTTGAATTAACTATACCACTAAAATTGTGGTTTTCACTTGTTATTTCTTCAGATCTGTAGGGGCTTCACAATTGGTGATTGCACCCTCTAGGGAGCAAAGCACTGCCTAGAAAGCTTCTGTCAAGTGAGTCCACCACCTGCAATGCTTTGGTACAATGCTGGGAGAGTCATTTTGTCTCCACAAGCTTCTATTTCCTTTCCTGTAAGATGGGACTAAAAATACCGTTTTAACCATATGAAGTTTTAATTGAGAAAATATTAGTGCACAGCACATTGCATGTATTGGTAGGTATAGCTCATTCTTCTACAAGTCTTTTTATGGTCAGTTAATCATATTGTGAGGTTATTAAAGTTAAATTTGAAGTAGGCTACTTAATTTATAGGTAAATATTCATAAAAACTAAGTGAATTCATGTAAGGAAAATTTATAAATATCCTCTCTTGATTTGTCGTGATATCCCTTTATTACATGTATAAATATCAGTATTTTCCCTCTTCCAGACAGCAAACCAGTAAGCTGTCTCAGCCTGCCCCCGTTGTTCCTCCAGAGATGCTCATGCCGTCTGTTTATGCAGGACAATTTTTTCAGCCAGCATCTAACTCGGATTATTATTCACAATCTCCTTACGTTGACAGTTTTGATGAAGAGCCTCCTTTGCTAGAAGATAAGTTAAGGAAGTGTTATTAATGTGTGCACAGCTCGAAGAATAATAGCAATAATCAGCACTTAATGTGTGCTGTCCGCATGCTGCATACAGTGTGTTTGTGTAATTGTTCCAGCCTAACAAGAGTCTGCCAAACCAATGCACAGAAATCACTGGAAGTTCATTGCATGTTTGTGTGGAGAAATTTGGAAGTAGATTTGCGCTATTGTTATGATATGGCTGTAGTTCTTAATGGTTCTTCACTCTTCCTTAAATTTTGACTCTCTCAGCAAAGACATCTATTGACAAAAGTGCTAATATCAAAGCAACCACCCTTCCTGCCCCAGTTAATGAGGCACTTTATATTTTACTGTCTGCTTTTTGCCTGAGAGCAAAGGGGATAGTTTCTCAAATTAATATTTGTTGTTGACATGGAGACAAGCTGTGTTTCTTTCCCATGCCTTACATGAACCCTCTCATCTCAGCTTGGCATGACTAGGTGGAGAAGAATGTGATTGTAGAAAATGAAGCTATTTATGGGAAGGAACCCTCAACACATGAAAACTGATGGTCCCTGTGGGGGGTGGCCAAAGGTGTTCTATTCATTGATTTTTGTTTTCCATATGTTCAGCCATGCTATATCTTTTGTTTTGTTCTTAGAGCATGTTAGTATGATACTAGAAGCATGGGTCTAAAACGTTAAAACTCAAGTGGATTTAAATTTGAGATCTAAGAAGATACATTTACTGGTTAGCTACTCCAAGTCTTATGCATGTACTAGTTCTTTATATGAGCCAAGTGAAAGGACTAGGTTAAAATTTCCCATATTTTACATCAAAAGAATCATCGTTTGTCTCATATGAACACAACAGCCACCTGCAGTAAACAAATTCTTCTTTCTCTGCCTAAAAACTGTAAAATAAGTGTGAATGATTTAAACTATTCAAAAATATACTGGAAACCACTTAAGTGGTTCTTTAGAAGCCACTTAAGTTTTGGGATCAGTTATGTTTTATGGGTTCATTCTATTTTGTCTCTGCAATTAATAGACACCCAGTTTAATGAGAATAACTTATAGTGTTAGTATTAACTTAAAACTTTTCCTTGACTCCACCAAAATCTTTGCTTTTAAAAAGAAACTATCAATTGTCTAATTATATTCAGTATATTTGGAAAACATGAATAAAAATATAAAAATCATTTCAAATTGCACCTCCAAGACATGACTACCACTTATGATTTGGTATATTTCTGTTCAGCCTGTATGCTATTTTTCTCTGAATAATGTGTATATTATGTATGTAGGTATATACATACTTAAAAATGAAATACTATTTTCATTGCATGTATATGCATTTGAGTATTTAAAACTGAAAGCTGTATCATTCTATGGATAACAATTTTGTATTCTTTTCATTTACATTTTATCATGAGCATTTCCATACAGGAATTCTTAAAAGTCATTAAATATTATTTGAAAACATGATTTATAATGATTTCCTAATATTCTGGCATGAAAGTACAACAATTTATACCTTAAAAGTTGTTCCTCATAAAAAGTAATGCTTTGGTGAGCATCGTGCTAAAAATCCTTTGATCTGTCCAGAGTCTTATCCTTGAAATGTATTCATAACTTGAAATGATTAGGTAAACTTAATCTCAGAAATATATTTTCCACTAGACTCTCACAGGAGAATATGTGATATCTCTGTTGATTTGATAGGAAGAGAGGAAAAAGGAAGACTTTTCAATTCTTAGTTCCTAAAAGAAATTGACAAGTCTGTTGACTGTTTTTACTTCTTTTGATTTTTTATTTTAGTCATATTTACTAGAAATTTTTTTAAATTTTTCTTTCTTTAAGAGATATTTATGTAGTAAAGATATTAATTACTCTCTGGAATATGTATTTCAAAAAATTTTTCCTGATGTGTTTGCCATCTAATTTGTTAATGGGTCATTGGGAAACAGCAATTTCAATGTTTATATTTTAAAATTGAGAATACTTTTCTTGGAAACTTTTCATTCAATTGATGTTTGTTTAGAATCTATTTCTCTTGTTCCAGAAAATGTTCATATTCACTTATACATTCTCAAATTTAGGATTATTCTTTTGCTTTGTATTTAAATGTTTGATTTGAGAATTGTTTTAGCTTAACATGTGAAGGAAGGATTTTGCATTAGCTCTTTCTTTAATGGTTAATTAATTTTCTCCCACAAAATTTATTGAAAATAATTTTTCAGTTATCTGAAATGTCTGTTGTTATAGACTGCTCTCATATATTCTCCACTAATGTCTCTTTAGCTTTGAATAGGGAATATGTTATTTCCCTTCCCATATAGTTTTGAATAAATTTCTATTTTTTCTCTTTGTGATCGTCCCTCCATATACATACTAGAGAAGTTGACCTGGCATAATTTTATGTTTGAATCTATGAACTATCTAGAGTTCTGATCCAGTGTGTCCTTCAAGCTGGGTAGCTGTGGAAGTCACAAGTTTCATTTGTCCAAAGACATGGAAGAGCCCTAATCAGGCTTTCTAGGATGAGGTGATAAATGACATTTGCTAGTTTTTACTGAGCACATTCCAAAATGTACTATAAAATTATGAAGCTAAAATAATGAGCATTCCATGCATAAAAGCATGTTATTTTGAAAATGTGTTCATTTACTCCTCAAGTGCTTATTTACTCCTCAAGGTAATCTAAGACCCCCATTGGTTTTATGTAAGAATGATGACTTTTGCATTTTTGATAATGTACACTCAATATGCGAACACAGGCATCTTCAATAATAGTAGTCAATTTAAGACACTTAGAATAAAAAATATTGATATTTTGTATTTTGTATTTGTAGTACAGTCTGATATTTATATATAAAGGGTCAATGGTACAATTTGCATAGAAAATAAAAATCTTGTTTTTATAGCATATGTTATTTGCTTTACTACCACTAGATGACAGCAAAACAACAAATTTTGCTTTCAAATTTCACAGTGGTTTTATCTTCTTTTGTATAATAAGGTGTTGTATTAGGGTTTCTACAATTAACAAATACTTATCTAATTCACGTACCTTGTAAAAAATTTTGTAAGCTGAATACTTTAGGGATATAATTCAGTAAAAAACAAAATAAGTCAGGTGTGACTGCACACACATGTAATCCCAGTGGCTTAGGAGGCTGAGGCAGGAGGATAGAGAATTCAAAGCCAGCCTCAGCAACTTAGTGAGGCCCTAAACAACTCAGTGAGACCCTGACTCTAAATTAAATACAAAATAGGGCTGGGGATGTTGCTCAGTGGTAGAATGTGCCTGGATTCAATCCCCAGTCCAAAAACAAAAGAAAACAAAACAAAATATTTTTTTTTACAAAAGTGTTTAGTAGATCCTACATTCATTCACTATTTCAGAATTAATATTGAAATACATAAGTTAATTATGCCATCAAGTATATGGTAGAAATCAGTAATGATGTTGCATAAAGCACTTTTCCTCTCAGTTTCTTCAGAAATAATTGTGCTTTTAAAGGAAAAAGGCATTTTGAATCAAAGTCTACTTTATTATGGCAAATACTGAAATTGCAGTTAGCATAAATGTCAAAACTAAAAATAGAATTTAAAAATTACATAAGTCTTAGGTGAAGCTAAATGACATAATTTCTCTATTTTTAAAGTCTGCTATTTTAAAAATTACATTAGAATTCTAAACCTTATTTTAAGGTTGGTGAATTTTCATATTTTCTAAAGGGTATATTCTTTAAAAAATACATAAATGCATCAGAAAATAAAGGAAGAAACATGGAAGTTGAAATGTAAATGACTTGCTAACTATTAATTTAACTAGTCAAATTCTTTCATTTTTTTTTGGATGCCAAATGACTACCAGGGCATATAACATGAAAAAGAGCACCTTTCCTGCTCCAGTTCAGACCAGTATCTAGCTGACCCTGTGAACATTGTTGCATTGTTAATAAAAAGGCCCCTCCATGTCAAAGTTCATCTTGTATGCTGTGTACTAACTGTCAGGTATTTTGCACGGTATTTAGGTCCTACTTGCCACTACAAATAAAACAAAAGCAAAAACAAACAAAGCTGAGGACTGGGGGTGTAGCTCAATGGTAACTTGTGAGAGGCTCTGGTTCAGTCCCTAGCATTGCAAAACAAAACAGACAAAAAATCTAAACCAAAACCAGAAACAGCTCAGCTATACTCAGTATCTGACCAAGATTGCCAAATCCTAGTAAGGAAAGTTAAATGCCACTTGTTAATGAATTTAGGAAGATAGTCCTTTACAAGGGAGAGTTGGACTAGTTAAAAAATTGTGTGTGTGTGTGTGTGTATAATATATATACATATATATACATATAAATGTGTATGTATGTATATGTATTATATATTATATACACACATATATTTTTATACACATATATAAGTATTTATATAATATATAATATACATATGTGTATATTATATATGTGTATATATATACACATATATAATAAGATTAGATGCACATTGATCCAATCACAATTCTGCAGTGAAAAGCATGTGCTCTTGAGTCAGATTGTTGAATATGGAAACCTGATTTTCTGTTTCTGATTTAGGTAAGTTCCTTAATCTCAAAACCTCAGCTGTCTGATGCATAAAATGGGACTAAGTGCCAAAGTATTTGTAAGACTAAGGCTTGTAAATCTCTTGAAGGAGGAAATGCTTAGTAAATGATAGTTTGTTTTAGGTGAAATGCATGTAGTTATTGTTGCTTACCTTTGATTCTTTCTAGCCTATACCTCACCCTTATTGAAATCTTAACATGATGGAAGGAAGGTGAAGTTGATTGCTGGATCCTAAACAGTCAAGCCATATACTTCTTTTTGATGTTTTTTTTTCTTCCCCAAGATACATCTTAGTTTATATAAGAATAGTGAGAATAGGAACTGATATGGTGTCAACATTTATTTCTATATTCAGTAGATTTCAAATGAATAGATATTTTTCTTTACAAAAATAATACAGGAGAGGAATCTAGTAGTCAGAATTCCTTGGAAAGTAGGCACTGGAGAAAAAAATTAGAAATTTCTCAATAAGTCTGGACTTATGGACATTGAACCCACTGATTTGAATATTTTATTCTAACACTATCATTCATAAAAGGGAAAGATTAACTTGTCTCAAGACCTTAATCTTTAACTATATTGACCCAATCTCAGAGTGCATTGATCGTATAGAAATAAAAAAATCTGGTTATTTTTCCTTCCAGAAAGACCTCTGCCTTTTTTTTCCTTTGTGGCATAAAGTTGTTCTTATTAGCCAGAATGGAAGAAAAATCCCAGACCTAGACTTAAATGTCTATAGTTTATAAAATACTTCTATTTGAAAAATTATGCCATGATTGATATGGAAAAATTCCTGAAGTGTTAGCAATTGAATACACAGGAAAGGAAATATTTTCAGGAGCAATAGACTTTTTGTCTGTTAGTTACAGTTTTATTTTTACTGTATAGTGTCAATTTCCCAATTTTAACTATATTTTAAAGTTATCTTTGCTGCATAAATCAGGAAAATTTTTCCTAGATGGAATTTTTATCTCTAAAACATTTATTTTCGCTCATATAGTTGGGCAACAAAAGCTCTTTTCATTTTGTTTTTAAAGATTATAGAACTTTAAAACATGAAGATAGAACAATAAAAGTGCTGAGTAAACTAATCAACTGTATTAATTTTAGTTAAGTAATGGAACTCTTTTTTCTTCTATATTTATATATAAATATACATATATACATATATATATATATATTTTTTTTTTTCCTTTTTGCAGAACTCGGTATCAATTTTGATCATATATGGCAAAAAACCTTGACGGTGTTAAACCCAATGAAGCCAGCAGATGGCAGCATTATGAATGAAACGGATCTCACAGGACCCATCCTTTTCTGTGTAGCCCTGGGAGCCACCCTGCTTCTGGTACTGTGCAACCATGAACACCAGATTTTAATGCTTGTCCTTGTCAGTATCCGTTCTGGAAAGATCTTTGTTAATAAAAAAGAAAGTATGTTGCTTTATATAGTGAAAGTTGTTTAATTTTTGACTTTTTAAAATGAGAGACATTCAATTAATCAACCATAGTGACAAAAAGCAGCTGTCATAATGTATTAAAACAGACAAAAATATAAACTTAAGTATAATTTTGAAAGAAAATTACCAAGTCAAAGTTTCACCGAAGCAAGAGATCATTTATATCTTTTTCGTTACTAAGAAAAGAATGTCAATCAGGAATCGTTGAAGGAAAACATTGGATTTGAGAAATAAAAGTCTTGAAGTTTAGTTCTTGTTTCCTATGAGATTTCTGTTGTCCCACTAGACAAATCATTTCCCTTTGATCATTATTTTCTTTGCTATAGTATATCTTACGAGTATTTCTAACATCCTGTGAGGAATGAGATAGGTCTCCTTGTTTCTGATTAGATGAATATGAATAAATAAAAGTGCAATGATAAGGTATGACTTTTTCAAACAACCTACCTCTTTTTGCTATAATTTTAGTTTTCTAACTTCTATGAAGGCATTTTCTCCCTGACTTTGCCATGTGTTTCGTGTATATTCTTTACACTTGGAAGTAATGATATTAGGAGTCATTGAAAAGGTTAAGAAAACCTAAGTTTTGAGGGTATTCTAGCTCATGTTTAGAAAAGTTTTTCATTAATAAAAGGAAGAAGAAAATAGAGACAAGAAAAGGGCTATCATTTTTTATCAAGGAGGGAATGACAATAGATTAAAAATATAAGATGATCGAGACAGCCTGAAAAGTACACTTTCATTAAGGCACAAAGAGAAAAACTTGGCAAGGCAAATAATAAAGTAAATTAAAGATTCTAGGAAGAGCCCTTATAATAGGGATTCATTCCTCTTACTACTATCCATTTCCCATAAAAAATAATTTTCCCCAAATGTAGCTATAATTTTCAAAAAATACTCAAAAATATATTTGTAACTAAACTTTCACTTTCCATATGTTAATTTTATAATACCAACCAAAATGCTGATAGCCATCTGGTTTCTATATGGTACTATTAACAATAACCATCACATCATATTTATCCATTATAATAGTATCGTGCTAATAATACAATAATATAGTTCTGATAATAGAAAAGTTTTGTGATGGTAATACAATAGTATAGTGATAACATCGTTTTTCTTTGCTACAACTAATACATATACTCTGTATATCAAACATTAACAGCTAGATTTTCCTTTTGTCTCTAACCTTTTTTTGGTCTTTGTCACAGTAATTTGATAATTTTGGAATAAGCTACTAAGCAAGGCAATGCCAATTAATCAAATTGTCAGAAACAATCAATTTAATATATTAACTCATATTTCTTTTTCAAGTCATTTGTGATATAACAGCTGTTTGTTTTTCTGTCAAAAACATTACTTTTCCCATACCTTAAAGGACAGCATTAATCTTATTAAGATATCTCTTGATGTATGGTGGTGATTGAAGTTATTTAAATATCCTCTCTTATGATTTAAATACAAAGCAATATAGTTAAAAGAAACCTCATTGGGAACTTGTTGTAAAGTGGAACAGGAGCGGCCTGTGGGGGTAAGGAGGATGGGTGCGAAGAGGGCGCTAACACCACACGGGAGCTCGAGTTCTGAAGACCAGGATCAGTTTAATGCGGAACAAGCAAGCCTATATAGCAGACATTCACTAATTACAAATACCAACAGCTGTTAACACCCCCGTGCCATGCTCCCGAGCATGCTCGTGCTAGGCTCGTGGTTGGTTCGTGATCAGACCAATTAAGGGAAGAGAAAGTGCCTGAGTTCTGTATCCTCAGGCACTCATACAGGAACTGAGAAAAATTCAGTCTGCCCTTAACTGTTACTAGTTATGATCTTGAACTTTTGGCTTCATATTTCTATGCCTTTATTTATTTTTTTTCTTTAAGACAAAAGGAGTTTGAGTGACTCTCAAGTTTCCTTTTCATTCTGAAATTATGGGAAATATATGACTATATATATACATATATATTTCTGAATCTTTTTAATACAAACATTACCACTTGGAGTTTACCATTAGATACCATACTTTAGAATTGATTCTGATATATACAAACCAATAAAGACATTCCACAATCTCCCCTGAATAATAATTGAAATAAAATTTAATTCAGAATCCATTTGATGCTAGGTTAACTATGCCCTAGATAACTGTAATTAAGGGATCATTTTTTTGGGCTGGTATTACCATTGTACAGTAAAAGCAAAACTAAATTGGCACCAGTACCCAAATCTGTTCACTATCTCTGGAGATGTAAGATTCATAATAACATACTCATAATTTTTATGATTTCTCCTGACATAAGGCACAGTGGGATTTCTTTAGGTCAAAGGAAGCATACGAAAGAAAATCACTTCAAGCACTAAACATAAATTTAGGTTTGTTTGTTCTTTCCCCTCTCTGTTAGTTTTCTATTACTGTGACTAAATACATGATATATTCATCTTATAAGGAGAAAAGGATTATTTTGACTCACCATTTCTAAGGTCCCTGTCCATGATCACTTGGCCTTCTTGTCTTTGGGCCTGTGGCAAGACAAAACAACATGGAGGAGACAAGTCACAGATAAGGCTGCTTGTTTTGTGGCAGCTAGGAAGCAAAAGAGACAGAAAGGAAAGGACTGGGGTCCCAGTATCCCCTTCCAGGGCAACTAGAATGACCTAATTTCCTTCCACGCACAACCAGCTCTTAAAATTTCCATCATGCCATATGTTGTTCACCAAGTCTTTTTTTTTTTTTTTCCATGATAGAATAGCTCTTTAGTGGAATCTGGAAGGAGAAGAATCCCTAATTGAAAAAATTAAGTTCAACAAGCCTTTAACACATGAGCCTTTGGGGAGATGATTATCAAACCATAACATCCCCAAATTATTTGTATGCCAACATCAAGAAAATAAGTGGTTTAAAATTACAGGTCCATCTATCTTTTCTGGTAGGACTATGAATGTGGTCTAGAAAAGCAACATGCATGTGCAATATAAAAGTGTAATTAAAAGGCTATTAAATATTTTGAATCAAGATGTTGTAATGAAGGTAATTTTGCAAGCAAGATTGGGAAAACTTTTGAGGAAGTTAAAAATTAGAAACTTTGTTTTCTATTTTGATTATAAACCTGTGTTAGAATTTGAAACAGAATTTTTAAATGGCAGTATTGTTAATATGCTTTGTAAATCTATAAGACTAAGCTGGACTTTTCATTACTTTGTTTCATCATTCAGATATTCAACAAATATTGGGGAGGGGAAATATAGTCTGTTTTATGAACTTACTCCATATAGACAACCTATGGTAAATGGTAAATGTGTCTGTATATTCCAACTGCCATATATACATACATATATATGTGTATATACATAAACACACACACACACATATATATGTGCCTCGCAGTATTTTATCTTTTCTCTTTATATTTTTTGCTTATCCCATTCCAAGCAGACTCATGGTATTTTTTTTCAGACTCAGAATTTATATTACAGGCAGTATTTTTTCCAGAATTCCCAGTCTCCTGATGATCAAACTAAAAAGATACAGAGCAGGTTAAATTGAGTCTCTGGTCAGCTCTGATCTATTAGCATTCTGGTTTTCTCTCCACGTTGGTTGAGCATTCATCCTTTTTTCCTCGCTTTGTTTCAGGCAGGAAAAGTTCAGTTTGGTTACGTGTATGGCATGAGTGCCATTGGCTGCCTTGGGATTCATGCCTTACTGAACTTGATGAGCTCTGCAGGAGTGTCATATGGCTGTGTGGCCAGTGTGCTGGGTTACTGCCTGCTCCCCATGGTCATCCTGTCCAGCTGTGCCATCTTCTTTTCATTACAGTAAGTGTCTGTGTGCACTGATTGACCCCACATGCACAATCATCATTAAAGCTGGCCAGACCAGTGCAAAAGTTAAGCTCTTTCTGATCATTTTGGCAGTGGAACTGGGGAAGCCATGTCTATTAAAAGCTACACGTGGATTCAGAAAACAAGGTCGGTTTTGGCTCAGGTGCTGTTCCTATTTCCATGATTTAAAAAATAAATTAAGCCAAGCGACTTTTAAAACTGGCACTTTCTAAGTTGCCACATTTTTCATTGTGAACTATTGTCATGGGTAATATAACAACTACAGAAAATTCACTTATTTGATTTTGGAAGAGTAAATGCCTGCTGAACATTGACAAATTGCTTCAGCTCCCAGGCACCATGCCTTCTGGGCTGGAAGCAACTGTTCTTTCTCAGCTGGCCTCCTTGCTGTGCAGAATTCCCAGGAACCCTGATGAGGATATTAATTCTGGAGAACTTTAGAGCATATATGCTCATTCAATACATTTTTAAAGTTTTCTTACTTCACTCATGCAGTTGATATTTGCAATTCAAAACTACAAATAAGGATTCAGTAGATAGAAGTTTCTGCAGGGCACTCTACAGGGCATCTGCGAATCACTACCACTTTGGTGAGAGAAAGCAAGTGATATCATAGTTCTTGTCACCTGCCATGTTGTAAATCACTTGGAAATAAATATTTGCCTTTAGTGTTCATTTTTTATATCCAAAGGAGAGATAAGTCTTAAGTTATGAATATACATTGGATAGGATAGTATATTAAGAATTTACCAATGCAAGCATAAATAGCTTAGAAAAACCTTTAATATTTTTGTTTTCATAATTATAAATATTTTCACAATAAATAATTGTCATAACTTTATTGAAAACATCTTAGCAGTTCTCTTTTTGTAACATGGCCTTGTTTTTAAAGTAATGTTCATTTAAAGCAACATTAATTGAGAGCAAAACCTTAGTTTATCAGTGATTACCCAACATTTAAAAAAGAAGAAAATAACAGGAAATGGATACCTTGGATGTATGAATATAACATAATTTGTGTTTGGTCAATCACCAAACCTTTGGACTTTTTGTTTTCATTCTGAAATTATAAAGGATGATGTGTTAGTTTCCCATCACTGTGACAAAATGTCTGAGAAAATCAACTTACTAGAAGGAAAGACTTATTTTGGCTCATGGTTTCAGTCCATGGTTGCTTGACTCCATTGCTTTTGGGCTGTGGCAAGGCGGAACATCACAGTAGGAAGCACATGGTAGAACAAAGCTGCTTACCTCAACACAGCTGAGAAGCAGAAAGAGAGAGTGAGAGGAAGGGACTTCCAATATCCCGGTTAAGCCATGGCCCGGTGACCTGATTTCCCCCATGAGGCCCCACCTTTAAAGGTTCCAAGGTCTCCCAACAGTCCCACAGGCTGGTGACCAAACCTTTAGTATTGAGCCTTGGGGAGTCAGTCAGAATCCAAACCCTAGGAGATGGTTTAGAAATACTTTAAAATATACTAAATGGGAATGAATAAACTATCTGACCCCTAAGACCATTAAGTTAAGATTACCTTTTAAAGCATATTATTATATCATTAAAATTAATTATGTATAATTTAAAATTTTCCTTGACAGAAACATCCACTTTAAATCACTCCAGAAATCATTCCTAATTGGTATTAATTAAACCAATTAAAATAGTGTTCATTTGGTGCCATTAATATTTTTGTTTCATTAATAATCTAAGGCATTATAATCGGCACTGTAAAAGTTTTCATCTGTTTTACTTTGGTTTAATTATTAAAAGTAAGTATTTCTGTCCTTCTCTCAAATAACAAAGAATATTTAAGTTTAGAATCAAATCAGGATCAAGTGAGGTTGTGCAGTTTGATGGTAGAAAGAACAATGCACTAAGAGTTAGGGACTGGAGATATAGCTCAGTTGGTAGAGTGGTTGCCTCACATACATAAAGCCCTGGGTTCAATCCCCAGCTCCACAAAAAATAATAATAATAATATAATAATCTTTGCCTAGTGCCAATTTGCCATATAACTGCTGCCAAGTTATTTCATTGCTTTAAATCTGGACACCAAATCCTGAAATTGCTCTTACCTCTTATGTCTTACTTTCCTAAATAATCCCTCCTACTTTTTTGTACTATTATTACTTTGTGGGGAAAGGGGCATGGGGCTTCTTTGCCACCAAGCTGCATCCCCAGATCTTTTTAATTTTCATTTTTGAGGTAGGGTTTTATTAGATTGCTTATGGCTTTTCTAAGTTGCTGAGGCTGGCTTCAAACTTGGGATCCTCCTGTCTCATAATCCATTTTATTTTACACATAAGGAAAGAAATTTACTCTCTACCACCTACACTTCCCTTTTAAGTGTCCAGATTGTTAAATTTAACTATTTTATTTGTCCATTTGTTATTAAAGGATGGACTGACTCTGCAGTTACTTTTTGAAGATACCAATTTGACAAATTCTTTCCAGTATGGATAGATTAAAAACTACTAAAAAGTCCACACATTGACATATAAACTATATACTTGGGAATGCACTGGGAGCTGCTTTCCTATTCCTTGGGTTCTCTACTTGAGCTGTCAGGTTTTGATATCTCTGACAAAAACCTGGGAGGTGGACCTGGGAGGAGTAGGGATAAATCACCCTGCTAGATTGTAGCTCTGTTTACCTTTCCTCTCACAGATGAGTCCATTGCTTAAGAAAATATGGGAAAGGAAATCTGTATCTGTAAGAGAAGGCTCTGGGCTGGGGTTGTAGCTCAGTGGTAGAGCACTTGCTTAGCATGTGTGAGGCACTGAGTTTGATTCTCAGCACCACATATAAACAAATAAACAAAATAAAGGTCTATTGACAACTAAAAAATATTTTAAAAAGGAGAGAAAGCTCTACTTGCAGTGCTTTTTAGAATTTCAGGGGGTTGGATAGGATACCACAGTGTATAGCTGCAGACAATTTCTTCTTTTTTTTAATTAATTCTAATTTTACTGAAACAAAGATTTCTAACTGACCAAGGCTTTAGAGTGCATATGGTTCATCACCCTCATTTAGGTAGTTTTGGATATGATAACAAGGACATTTCAGAGGCAGCTCCGATCCCATCATCTCACTTCTGATGTAAGGGAATTGTATCCTTTGTCTTTGCTCCAGGGGCACCTTTGGAACCATATCAGCCCTGGTCATCATCGGTTGGTGTAGTCTCTCAGCCTCTAAGATCTTCATTTCGGCCTTGGACATGGAAGGACAGCAGCTTCTCGTTGCCTATCCTTGTGCCTTACTTTATGGACTTTTTGCCCTCCTCACAGTCTTCTGAAAGGTGTATGAAACACCTTTGCAAACCTCTGTTTTTTTGCTGTTCAGATTATTCTGGAAATGTATTACCGTTTCAGTTGGGTGGTATGATTTCTGTTTTAATATTGTTGAGAGAATAATAAGCAGAGAAGCAAAACAGCACTTAAGGGTGGCGCTGTAATGGACTGCGTGGTTTGAATGATGTTTTGCTTTCCAATTTGGCCCATTAAAATGTTTTGAAATATTTTAAAATAAAAAGGGATATAGTTGCTGAACTGATGGACACTAGTTTTCTCAATAGATGCATTTCCAAGAAATTATAAGTACATGAACTCATATGCTAACTGTTTAGAAGAACTATATAGTAAGTCTTCTGAGAAGTAGTCAAGACAGCTCAAGCTGTGTGCATGTGGCTAAATATTGTACAGTTCAGCACCTTGGGAGAGTTCAGAGGTAGGTTATTCAGGGTTTTATTTACTACAGTGAAATAGTGTCTTTTAGTGCACTTACTTCAACAACTGTTTCTTGGTCCTGCTTAGATTAGGTGTCAACTCTTCACTGTTTCAGTCCCTCACTTGCCTCTTTACTTGGTTTAGATGCCATGGTCCCTGCTTTAATTTCTCCCTTGCCTGGATCCTCAGTAACCTTGCTGGTCTTCTCCCTAAACACATGACTGTTACTATAGGCAATCCCACTTCTTTCATGATAGTTTTATTACTATATCTGAAATGGCTCCTCAGTACTGTCCTTGAAACTACTACATTTTCATACTAAATTTGTTTCCATGCTAAGATGACTAAATCACATCAGTTCTTTACTGCTCACATCTCCAACAATTATTCCTCATTCCTCACTGTGGGTTGGTTCTCTCTTTGTTAAAACAAAACAAACAAACAAACAAACAAACAAAACAGGAGGAAAGTGCTTCACCTTCCCAACACCCTGTGTATCCACCGACATGCATTGTGACCCTCTGGTAGCTCTCTCCTCCTCTTCACAGCCCCTCCACCTGTGTAAACAGTGTTTTCTCTTGACCTAGCGTTCATATCAGCACATAGCATGTTTTGATATCTCCTATTTTAAATCTCCAGCACATTTCTCTATTCCTCTTCATCACAAAAATCCTTGAAAGATTTATCTATTGTCTCTGCCTCTATTTTATTACCTGCTATTCTCTCTTCCTCCAAGTCCTGTCAAGAATTCATCACCTTATCTATTAAGATCACCTTTGTCAAATCAGTCAGAAGAGATTTCTCTAAATCTAATCGTCAGTTCTCAGTTTCATTTAATTTCAGCTCTCTGGTGTGTATTTGATCTCTCTTCACCAGTCTCTCCCAGTGGCTGTACTGAGGCATTTCCTTCTTCAGTTGACTTCTGATGTGTCATGCTCTCTGTTGATTTTTTTCTGTTACCTCACTGGTGGCTCCTTTTGGATCTCCTTGACTTGCCTTTTTTTGGTTTTCAACCTCAAATCTCTTCTATAATATTTATTTGTTATCTGAGTTCATTTAATTGCATAGCTTTAAAATCTAATGACTCTAAAATTTCTACCTCCATCCAACCCTCTTCCTAAGCTCTTTAATACATATCCAATTTATACTTAATACTTCCATTTGATTTTTATAAAATAAGCTAAAAATGTCAGATCTGGAATCAAATCCTTGATTTCTAAAAAAAAAAAAAAAAAAATATTTCTATTCTATTCAACCTGTTTTTCTTGAAATTTTCTCATCTTTATCATAAGAACCAGAAATCTACACGCTAGTAATTAGTCTTTGTTACTCTGATTTTCATCTTGACATCCAGTTCATCAAGTATTTTGATCTTTGATCAAATACAACCACAAATAAGTCTCGTGTGTTCCTTCAGGGCCAACATTACTCTGAGCCACTTTCATCTGTTGGCTAAGGGAAGCAATCTCCTAACTGATTTCCTGCTTCCAGACTTCCTCACCAAGAGGCTTCTTTCCACAACTCAACATGTGTGATTCTTTGAAAATGTAAATTAATTATGTCATCCCAAGTCTAAGAGCCTTTCACAGCTTCAGTTCATATTTACAATAAAACTCAACCTTTTTATAACTCTACTTGTATTCAGAGTGGTCCTTAGAATAATAGCATTAGCGACCCTTGAAAGCTTAGAGGAAATTCAGAACCCCTAGCCTAGTCCCAAGCCTCTGCATTTTTACAAGACTCCACATGATATATATGCACAATGAATTTTGAAAAATGCCAGCTAAGGAGTCCTTGCCTGCATGCTCTGACCATGTTTTATCTTCTTAACGTTCTCTCCCCTTCTCACTGGTTTTGTTGTTTTTTTTCCTCAAACAACCAAGTATATCCACCTCAGTATGCAGTCTCCCTGCAACATCCTCCTCTAGATCTTTCACATTGTTCAGGTCTCTATTCATACCTTACCTCCCCACAGAGGCCTTCACTGATTGTTCATTTTGCAATGGTACATCCACCAAACATTGCTCAGTCCCACCCATTACCTTATATCCTAGGGTAATTCTTTATTACTGAAATTACATTATCCAAACTTACTTTATTTACTTCTTTTCTTTCTCTCTCTCTGTCCCTCTAGAAGATAAACAATCTGACCTCTAGAAGATAATCAATCTGAAGCCAAAAACTCCATCTCTATACAAAATTCATGACAAAGAACAGGAGATTAATCTGTATTTCAGGAGTGAATGAATGAGTAAATCAATAAATGAATAAGATTGTGATTTGGATATTGGTCATTTTGGTGAATAAGACACCTGAAACTCTGGTCCTTTGAGAATGGGGGAAAAATAGACAACAAACAATAGAGAAACAAGGTAATTACAAAAGAATGAGAAGCAGCTATGGTAGGAATATGTGAAAAAGACATCAGAACTGCAGTTAGATTTCTGTACTTTAATAACCCATTATTGGATCAATTAATTAAGCATAGAGTTTTATTAGAGTATTGATCTTTCTGTTTGGAATAAGATAGTTCTATTGATGCCTTTTATGTAAAGATGTGAAATAATGATGCCACTTATTATAATGACTTCTGTATAAAATTGTCCTTTTCCTTAGAGATATACTTACATTTGGGGTTTTAATTTTACTTTTTGGAAAGTGTTTTTATTTTTAAAAAGAGTTATAGGTAAATTACTCTAAATGCAGGGTATTGGTTAACATTATTCTATATATAAAAATAATCACATACAACAAAGGCTTGATATTTACTCTGAAAAATTATAATATTTATATAAAAAGCCAGTGAAGAAAATACTAAATATTTCCATAAAAATAATGAGAATAAATCTGACTTAATTAATCCTAATGACAGAATTGTGAAATTCCTAAGAATTTATATTAATATTTGTTAATAAACAGAAATACATAGATGATCTATATGATAATAATTATAAAAGGTTAGAGGTATATTTTTAGTAAACTTGAATATGGAGAGAGATATATAATATCCCTGAAAGATAAAACTAAAATTCAAAAAGAATCTCCCCAGCGCACTGCCGCCTTAAGGACCCCTGGCCCACCCATGCCCCATCCAGACTCAGCACCTGTGCCCAGCTCCCCTTTTGCCAACAAGTTTGGAGTCATCTTGGATTATACCAGAAGCAGAAGCCACCATTTTTAGGTGGGGGAACTCCCATCCTGAGACATCTGCTGAAGACTGGAAGCTCATTGTCAGTTACCTCTCATGCATCAGGCTACTGAAGACTGTGAGGTTTGAATTGTATATAGCTGTCATAGTACAGATTTTTTTTCCTTATTGAATTTTTAAGTCTTTATTTCTTTATTTTCTTTGCTCTCTGTATTTTCCTTTTGTTTACCTGTTTCCCCAGAGTCTCTTTCTCCCTTTTCTCATGTTAACAATGAACTTCTTTTAATTCCACTTTCAGGATTCCTATGATTTACTACCTCTAAATACTCTTTTCTTATCCCATTAACATTTACATCCTACACCCTTCCCCATCCTCTTTGTCCACCATTAGAAACTGTAGGCCTCATTGCAAATCTATTGGTTATACAGTAGATAATAATCAAACTCATTCTGTTTATTATGAAAATATGTTAATGTCTTCATAGGGTCTATTTGGTTTAGGGCACATATTACTATACCAAGTGCTGCTAATATTGGTCTCCCTCTTAAAGGAAAGGTTTTAGAAATCTGCAGGGTCACTCTAAGCCTATGGGTGGGGAAACTGCAGTACCCCAGACCAACATTCTACAGGGGAAGATACATGAACAACATGAAAAATTAAGGGAAGAAAGTGCCCCAAACAAACCAAGATGCTATAGTCATAGAATCCAATGAGAGCATGGTAAAAGAAATGTCAGAAAAGGAGTTCAGAATGTACATAATTAGAATGATATGCAAAGCAAAGGATGAGATAAGAGAGTAAATGCAGACAATGAACAATCCACTCCAATAAACAGTTAAAGGAGCAACTGCAGGAAGCAAAAGATCATATCAATAAAGAGAGATTCTGGAAAAAATAAACAAACAAATCCTTAAAATTAAGGAAACAATAAACCAAATAAAAAACTCAACAGAAAACATCATTAACAGAATAGATCACTTAGAAGGCAGAACCTCAGAAAATGAAGATGAAATATTTAATCTTGAAAATAAAGCTGACCAAACAGAAAAGATGGTAAGAAATCATGAATGGAATGTCCAAGAACTATGGGATATCATGAAGACCAAATTTAAGAATTATCGGGATTGAGGAAGGCACAGAGATACAAACCAAAGGAATAAACAACTTATTCAATGAAATAATATCAGAAAATTTCCCAAACCTAAGGAATGAAATGGAAAATCAAATACAAGAGGCTTTCCAAACACCAAATGTACACTATTACAACAGATCCACACCAAGGCAATTATAATGGAAATGCCTAACATCCAAAATAAAGATAGAATTTAAAGGCTTTGAGACAAAAGCATCCGATTACAGATAGGGGGAAACCAATACGGATATCAGCAGACTTCTCAGCCCAGACCCTAAAAGCTAGAAGGACCTGGAACAACATATTCAAACTCTGAAAGAATATAGTTACCAACCAAGAATCTTATACCCAGCCAAACTAACCTTCAGATTTTGGATATAATAAAATCCTTCATGATAAGCAAAAGTTAAAATAATTTACAAATAGAAAGCCTGAGCTACAGAACATTCTCAGCAAATATTTCTTGAGGAGGAAATGAAAAACAGCAATGTAAGTCAGCAAAGGGAGGAAATACTCTAAAGGTAAAGCCAATCAAAGGAGAAACCAAGCCAAGTTAAAAACCAAAAATAAACCAAAATGACCAGGAATACAAATCATGTCTAAATAATGATGCTGAATGTCAATGGTCTAAACTCATTAATCAGCAGACAGAAAAAGAAAGACCCAACAATATGCTACCTTCAAGAGACTCATCTAATAGAAAAAAACACCCACAGACTAAAGGTGAAAGGATGGAAAAAAACATACGACATGTATGGACTCAGTAAAAAAAGTGGGGGTTTCCATCTATATATCAGATAAAGTGGACTTCAAGCCAAAGTTACTCAGAAGGGGTAAAGACGTACATTTCATATTGCTTAAAGGAATCATAAATCAGCAAGACACAAGGATCATAAGTATTTATGTCCCGAACAATGGTGTATCCATGTATGTTAAACAAATTCTTCTCAATTCCAGGAACCAAAGAGACCACAACACAATAATTCTGGGTGACTTTAACACACCACTTTCACCACTTGATAGATCTTCCAAACAAAACCTGAACAAAGAAACCATAGAACTCAATAACACAATCAATAACTTAGATTTAACAGACATATATAGAATATTCCATCCATCAATGAATGAATACACTTTCTCCTCAGCAGCACATGAATCCTTCTCTAAAATAGACCATATGTTATGCCACAAAGCAGCCCTTAGCAAATACAAACAAATAAAAATAAGACCTTGTATTTTATCAGATCATAATGGAATAAAATTAGAAATCAACGATAAAATAAAAAACAGAAACCACTCCAACACCAGGAGACTAAATAATACGCTATTGAATGAAGCATGGATAACAGAAGACATCAGGGAAGAGATAAAAAAATTCTCAGAGGTAAATGAAAATGATGATACAACATATCAAAATCTCTGGGACATTATGAAAGCAGGGCTAAGAGGAAAATTCATTGCATGGAGCACATTCAATAAAAGAATAAAAAATCAACAGTTAAATGACCTAACATTACATCTCAAAGCCCTAGAAAAAGAACAAAATAACACCAAAAGTAGTAAAAGACAGGAAATAATTCAGAGCTGAAATCAATGAAATTGAAACAAAAGAAACAATTAAAAAAATTGACAAAACAAAAAGTTGGTTCTTTGAAAAAGTAAACCAAGTAGATAAACCCTTAGCCACACTAGTGAAGAGAAGGAGAGAGAAAACTCAAATTACAAAAATTCATGATAAAAAAAGGAAATATCATGACAGACACCATTGAAATACATAACATAATTAGAAGTTACTTTGAACACCTATGCTCCAACAAAATAGAAAATCTTGAAGGCATCGACAAATTTTGAGAGACATGATCCTCCCATACTGAACCAGGAGGACATACACAATTTAAACAGATCAATTTCAAGCAGTGAAATAGTAGAAGGCATCAAAAGCCTACCAACCAAGAAAAGCCCAGTACCAGATTCTCAGCTGAGTTCTCCAAGGTCTTCAATGAACAATTTACAGCAATACTCCTCAAAGCATTCCATGAAATAAAAAAGGAGAGAACCCTTCCAAACTCATTTTATGAAACTTGTATCACCAAAACCAGATACCAAAACCAGACAAAGATGCATCAAGGAAAGAAAACTTTAGACTAATATCTCTAATAAGCACAAACTCAAAAATCCCTAACAAAATTCTGGAAAACTGCATTAAAAAAACATACTAAAAAGAGTGCACACAATCAAGTAGGGTTCATCCTGGGGATGCAAGGCTGGTTGAACATCTGGAAATCAATAAATGTAATTCACCTCATCATATGGTTCTTAAGGTTAAGAGTTTTTGCAATAGATGCAGAAAAAGCATTTGATAAAATACAACACCCCTTCATGCTTAAAACACTAGAAAAAATAGGGAGAGTAGGAACATGCCTCAACATTGTAAGGCTATTTATGCTAAACCCATGACCAACATCATTCTCAATGGAGAAAAACTGAAAGCATTCCCTCTAAAAACTAGAACAAGACAAGGAGCCCTCTTTCACCACTTCTATTCAACATTGTCCTTGAAACACTAGTCAGAGCAATTAGACAGACCAAAGAAATTAAAAGGATACGAATAGGAAAAGAAGAACTCAAGCTATCACTATTTGTAGACAACATGATTCTATATTTATAGGATATAAAAAACTCCACCAGATAACTTCTAGAACTCTGGAACTCATAAATGAATTCAGCAAATTTTATATCCTTATAAAAGCAACACACATAAATCTAATGCATTTCTACGCATAAGTGAAAGAGAAATTAGGAATATGACTCCATTCACAATAACTCAAAAAAAAAAAAACACTTGGGAATCAATCTAATAAAAGAGGTGAAAGACCTCTACAATGAAAACTACAGAACACTAAAGAAAGAAATTAAAGAATATCTTAGAAGATGGAAAGATCTCCCCTGCTCTTGGATAGGAAGAATTAACATTGTCAAAATGGCCATACTTCCAAAGGTGTTATACAGATTTATCACAATTCCAATTAAAATCCCAAAGACAACCTCATAGAAATAGAGAAAGCAATCATGAAATTCATCTGGAAGAATAAAAGATCCAGAATAGACAAAACAATCCTGAGCAGGAAGAGTGATGCAGGAGGTATCACAATACCAGACCTAAACCCCTACTAAAAACAAATTTAAAAAAAAAAAAAACAAAACAAAACAAAAAAAAACAGCATGGTATTGGCACCAAAATAGACAGTGGCACAGAATAGAAGACACAGAGACAAACCCACATAAATACAGTTATTTCATACTAGACAAAAGGGCCAAAACACAAAACGGAGAAAAGATAGCCTCTTCAACAAATGGTGCTGGGAAAACTGGAAATTCATATGCAGCAAAATGAAACTAAATCCCTATCTCTCATTCTGCACAAAACTCAACTAAAAATGGATCAAGGATCTAGGCACTAGACCTGAGACCCTTCACCAAATAGAAGAAAAAGTAGGCCCAAATCTTCATCATTTTGGCTTAGGACCAGACTTCCTCAACAAGACTCCCAAAGCACAAGAAATAAAGCAAGAATCAATAAATGGGATGGACTCAAACTAAAAAGTTTTTTCTCATCAAAGGAAACAATCAATGTGAAAAGAGATCCTACAGATTGGGAGAAAATCTTTTCCACATGCACTTCAGATAGAGAACTAATCCCCAAAATTTATAAAGAACTTAAAAAACTTTACACCAAAAATACAAAGAACCCAATCAATAGATGGGCTAAGGAACTGGGCAGACACTTCACAGAAGAACATATGCAGGTGATCAACAAATATGAAAAAGTGCTCATCCTCTCTAGTAATTAGAGAAATGCAAATCAAAATCACCCTATGATTTCATCTAACTCCAATTAGAATGGTTATTATGAAAAATACAAGCAATAATAAGTGTTGGCATGGATGTAGGGAAAAAGACCATTCATACATTGCTAGTAGAGTTGCAGATTGGTGCAGCCACTCAGGAAAGCAGTACGGAGATTCCTCAGAAGACTTGGAATAGACCCACCATTTGACCCAGCTAATCCAGTCCTCAGTTTATACTCAAAGGACTTAAAATTAGCAAACAGCAGTGATGCAGCCACATCAATGTTCATAGCTGCTCAATTCACAATAGCTAGATTGTGTAACCTGCTTAGATGCCCTTCAATTGATGAATGGTAAAGAAATGTGGTATATATACACAATGGAATATTAGCCATAAAGCAGAATAAAATTATGACATTTTCTGGTAAGTGGATGGAGTTGGAGAATATTATGCTAAGTGAAATAAACCAATCCCAAAAAACCAAAGGCCAAATGTTTTCTCTGGTAAGTCGATGATGATACATTATGAGGCAGGAGCGCGGGGGAGGGTAAGAGAAGAATGGAGGAACTTTGGATTGTGTGCAGGGAAATGGGGCTGGAGGTGGTGGGGGAAGGAAAGAGAGTGGACTGAGACAGACACTATCACTCTATGTACATGTATGATTACATGAATAATGTGAATCTACATTGTGTACAACTATAGAAATGAAAAGTTGTACCTGATGTGTGTACAAGCAATCAAAATTTAGTCTGTAAAAATAAAAAAAAGAATCTCCCTGATATGAATGTGTATATATATATATATATGTATATATATATATATATTCCCCCCTTTGGTTAATTGTACACAAATGGTGTACTACTATTGTTTTTCTGGTTATACACAAAGTAGAATCATACAATTTGCATATTCGTGCATAGACATAGGGTAATGAGGTTTGTCTCATTCTATTATCTTTCCTTCCTCACCTCCTCCCCACCCCTCATTTTCCTCTATACAATCCATCCTTTCTCCCTTCTTCCCTTACCTACCCCCGACCCCCCTTATGTATCATCAATCACTTATCAGAGAAATCATTTGGCCTTTGGTTTAGGATTGGCTTATTTCACTTAACGTGATATTTTCCAACTCCATTCATTTACCAGAAAATGTCATGATTTTATTATTCTCTATGGCTGTATAATATTCCATTCTGTGTATATACCACAGTTTCTTTATCTATTCATCTATTGAAGGGCATCTAGGTTGGTTCCACCATCTAGCTATAGTGAAATGGGCTGCTATAAACATTGATGTGGCTGCATCACTGTAGTATGCTGATTTTAAGTCCTTTGGGTATAGGCCAAGGAGTGGGATAGCTGGGTCAAATTGTGGTTCCATTCTAAGTTTTCTAAGGAATTTCCATACTGCTTTCCAGAGTGGCTGCATCAATTTGCAACCCCACCAGCAATGTATGAGTGTACCTTTTTCCCCACATCTTTGCCAATGCCTATTGTTGCTTGTATTCTTGATAATAGACTTTCTAATTGGGGTGAGATGATATCTTAGGGTGGTTTTAATTTGCATTTCTCATTATTAAAGATGTTGAACTTTTTTCATATATCTGTTGATTGCTTGTAGATCCTCTTCTGTGAAGTATCTATTCATTTCCTTAGCCCATTTATTGATTGGGTTATTAAAGAAAACCTTAGAAGATGGAAAGATCTCCTATGTTCTTAGGTCGGCTGGATTAACATTGTCAAAAGGCCATATACCAAAACCACTATACAAATTCAATGTGATTCCAATTAAAATCCCAATGACATTCCTCATAGAAAGAGGGGAAAGCAATTATGAAATTCATTTGGAAGAATAAGAGACCCAGAATAGCTAAAGCAATCCTTAGCAGGAAGAGCAAAGCAGGGGGTATCACAATACCAGACCTTCAACTATACTACAGAGCAATAGTAACAAAAATGGCATGATATTGGCACCAAAATAGGCAGGTAGACCAATAGTACAGAATAGAGGACACAGAGACAAACCCACATAAATACAGCTATCTCATATTGGACAAAGGAGAAAAACATTCAATGGAGAAAAGGTAGCCTCTTCAACAAATGGTGCTGGGAAAAGTGGAAATCCATATGCAGTGAAATGAAACTAAATCCTTATCTCTCACCTGCATAAAACTCAACTCAAAATGGACTAAGGACCTAGGAATTAGACCAGAGACCCTGCACCTAATAGAAGACAAAGTAGGTCCAAATCTTCATCATAACAGCTTAGGACCAGACTTCCTTAACATGACTCCCAAAGCACAAGAAATAAAAGCAGGAATCAATAATTGGGATAGATTCAAACCAAAAAGCTTTTTCTCAGCAAAGGAAACAATCAACAATGTGAAGAGAGAACCTACAGAGTGGGAGAAAATCTTTGCCATACACACTTCAGATAGAGCACTAATTTCCAGAATTTGTAAAGAACTCAAAAGCTTTGCACCAAGAATACAAATAACCCAATCAATAAATGGGCTAAGGAAATGAATGTGTATATTTAATATAATTACAATTAAAATCAAAGAAGTATTTTCTTGGTAGTTACAAGGGGATTCAAAGTCAATCTGAAAAAAAAAGCAAATATGTAACTGAAAAACTGGAAACTAAAAGTGTATTCCAATTGAAAGTGAGTTAGCTAAACTATTGTTCATCTCTGGGATTGACTGCTAGGTAGCTATGAAAATACTTTGGAGGAAACCTTGTATCAGGAGATGCATGTATAAGTTTTCATGGTTTGGATATTTTCTGAAGACCTATTGTGGTCTAAATGTTTTATATGCACAATTTTATGAAGTGCTGTTATCATTTCCACCATTGGACAAGTTGCTGAATTACAGAGAGGCTAATCATTATTCAGCAAATGCTCAGAATTTGACCAGCAAATCTTGATTCCAGAGCCCATCACACTGCTTGCAACCAGCAAGGAACATGTCTACTGTTTATTGTACTCAGATTTATTCCTTCTTCTTGACCTTGGCCAATGCTAGACAGGGTCGATGAACTTTAACTCCTAGAGGAAAATAATACAATAAAATAGAAGAGGAATGCAGAAAGTCCAACAGGATTCAAATGGTACCTGAATGACTCCTGGACCTATTGTTGAACTTCAGTTGAAATAAATGAGTCAGATTCAGATCTAGTTAGCATTCGGATAGAAAAATTTCAAAAATATAATTCTTTTCTACCATTTCAAGAAGTGTGAACATTATATAGATTTGTGTAGATTGGAGATGTTTTCCTTATTAATTTAAAAAATAAATTGTGAAATTTACTTGTGGTCAAAAGAATGGGTTTTATAAGACAAGTGATAAAGTGAATGAAAACACATTCAGAGCACATAACTAGAAATACCTCTTTTTTTAATAGATCCCAGCGAAGATGGTCTCTCTTTTCCTCAAATGCTTTCAATATCTTTTATCTGAGAATGTAATATTTTTTCACTTTTCTATCTTTACTAGTTGGATGAAAGTTATAGATTATGTGCGAAGGATATATGGCACATTTGGAGTCGAGAGATGGCCTTCATTTCAACAGCAATGATTGGGGACATGTGCTGAAAATAAAAGTCCTGAATTACTCAGACTCAAGCGCCCCAGTTCACAACAGTTTAACTAGGGCAGTGGCCTTTCTAACATTTGATGACAGATGCTTTTCTACTCTGCTCTGCCTCCAAGTAAGGAATGCCAACTGTAAATCCACGCTGACAACATTCTGCTCCTCTTTTGTTTAAAGCACTATGGGTTCTACTCTGTTTTTGTGCCACAATCATAGGTTTGTAGCTTTCTAAGACAGTTTTCATTTTTGAATGGAAGTCTGGAATTATTTTTTCAAAGTTTCAAAATCAACCTGGCTGTCACAGGAATTCACATGACCATATATTTAAAAACAGAGAAAGAGACAGAGAGAGAGATCTTGATTTTGTTTTGTGAAGGTAGAATTCATGGGCTTTTTCACTGTTGATGAGCCAGGAACCTGGTTTAAATTTCATGAAGAAAACTTTTGACAAAGAAGGAAGGGAAGGAGGGAGCCAACCAATCCTAGGTTCTAATCTGGCTCTGCATGTGAAATGTTGGAGACCATTACATAGCTTTCTGAATCTCATTTCTTTCACATGGAAAAAGGAGTGAATGAATGATGCAGAGTTTGCAAGGTCCTTATGAGGACGAAATAAGATGCTGCGTATAAATTACTTTGCCGCTGCCCCAACATATAGTAATTACTCAGTAAATGGAACTTGCCACAGCTATAATAGAGCCTCTGGAATGAGATTTCAGGAAGAGTTTTGCTTTTCCATAATATCATGAATAAAATGATGAGTAAAAGATGATGACTAATTGATACATATATTTAATGGACAACAATTATTTTGGCATAGTGGTGCAACTAATGGGTAAGATCAGATCAAGCCTGGCTAAACTTTTTTTAAGCATTACTAGACATAATAGTGCAATTATATGAATTCGAAAAAAAGAGCTTTGCCAAAGTTTCATTATTTGGCTACCAAGCATCTGACTATATTTCCTGTACTGAAAGCATTCCATATATCCTAAAGCAGGCAGTTTGTCCTCTTTCTGATCACTAGCAGCCCACGGATTAGGATCAGCTAATTTGATTTTTTTGTTCAGCACCTGGAATCCTGATAAAGGGTACAAGGGCAAAGGGGCAGCTAGAAATATTTGTGGAGGCAGAAGGCCAAATTCTATCTATGGTGGTAGCTATGCACATACGGAGAAGTTTATACCTACCAAACAATTTGTATATGGCAAGATCTGCACTCCGTTCTCTCTCTGGTCTCTTACGAATTATGTCCTTTTTCCAAACATTGTCCTCTCACATAAAAGTTGGTCCTGTGATCTATCCCTTATTGTTCTTATAAATTCCATTTCTTTTTATATTGATCAGAGTTAATTTCTGTGGTTTGCTTATAAAAATTCCTATGCTATAGGTAAACATGAACATTTAGTAATTTTGGTATCAGCAAGTCTTTGGATTTCAGATTAAGTTATCTTAATAGAGTTGAAATAAGTGTCATGCTTTGCATTGTCTGAGAAAATGTATCATTGTATGTAATGTAGCACTCACATGCAGAACATTTATCACCTAAATATCACTGCAGAGGTATTATTATTACACAAAACCACAACTACACAAAAACATACAGATTGGCACTTGAGACTCCCTGAAACTTGGGAGATGTTTTTTGATAACTAAAGTATAATTCCCCATTTCTGGGAATAGATTAAGAACTTGGGTTTTACCTGTCCCTGAACAAATCTAAAACAATTTGAAAACAGTATTTACTTGTGTATACAGAAAGAAAAGCCATGGTAGAAGAAAAACCCAGAATCGAGAACTTAAAGAGATCCTGTCTCAAAAGAAAAATCAAAAGGGCTGGTGATGTAGCTCAGTGGTACACACACACACACACACACACACACACACACACACAAGTAAAGGCATTGAAATCTGTCTTGCCTTTTAAAATGTGCAAACTCGGGAATTCACCCTTATTTAATAAAAAAGTGTGTGCCTTGTACATAAATAGCCATTTTCAACTTTCCTTGGAGGGGTCCTTTATTGAACAGACAGAGGCTAGAGAAGCTAGTACAAGTACAAGTAAGGTTGCTCTTTTGTCAAAAGTATATTAAACAAACTTCAGTAGAATGCTTTCGGATTTCTGGAATCTGCTCGGAATGTGACTATTTGTAGAGACAACATAATGCTATATAATATTTCCATATTCAATATTCTTCATTTGCCCAGGGAGTTTGCTGGAGCAAATTCCAAAAACATATACAATAAGAAAGGATATTTTATTCCCAGAGCTATTTTTGTAAACAATAATTTTAAAAGTATTTATTTCATATCTATTTGTATATGACCTTAGGCAAATCTCTCTGCAACAAATCATAGTCTGGTACAAAGCTTTGCATACCTACAACCTATACCCTATTTATCTGCCCTGGGGTCATGGCTGCTGTTAGAAAACATTGCTTAATTAAAACAATAAATCAGGAATGTAAATAACTACTCCCTGATGAATGATACACATTAATACCAACTTGATCTCATTAGAAATCCACTTCCAGCAAGACTTCCCAAGTTAAATTCCCTTCAGCATAAACTCTTTTCAATAAACCTCCTACTATTTATAAACTTAGATAATAATAGACCATTTTGATAGTCATTAGTGTTTGTTTAAACATTATATTTTCACAGATTATTTAAAAATAATGATAAATTCTATTTACTAATCCTTTTCAACCATAGCTTTAACTAATCTTGAAACAAATATTTCTCTTGAGTAGAATGAAATCATCCAGACTATTTAAAAACACTCCTCAGAAACATCCTGAATCCTACGAACAACTTCATAGCACTTCAGAACTAGCATTCATTTGATTGTGAAAATTTTCTAAGTGAATGAGTCAGTTTTTTGTTGCTGAAATCAAAATACATGTGTTTTAGTCAGCTTTTACATCACTGTGACCACAAGACCTGAGAAGAATAATTTAGAGGAAGAAAAGTTTATTTTAGCTCATGGTTTCAGAGGTTCAGTCCACAGTCAGCTGACTCCATAGTTTTGGACCTTAGATGAGGCAGAACATCATGACAGAAAGAAGTGGTGGAAGAAAGCAGATCAGGACATGGCAACAAGGAAGCAGACTGCTCTGCTCATGAGGGACAAAACTTACATAACCCTAGTGACCTTCCTCTTCCAGCCACACCCCACCACCTACTAGCCATCTATTTAAATTGTATCAGTGGATTGATCCACTGTTATGTTACAGCTCTCATAATCTAATAATTTCATCCCTGAACAATCTTTTGTCTCACATGAACTTTTGAGGGACACCACATATCCAAAACATAAGAACTTGGTAAGAACAACTTAAGGAGGAAAAGTTCATTTTGTGCTCATGGTTTTAGAGGTTCAGTCCATGGTGGGCTGACTTCATTGCTCTGGGCTCAAGATGAGAGAGAAAGAATGTCATGGTGTAAAGGGATGGTGAAGGACAGCTGTTTAGTTCATGGCAGCCAGGAAGCAGAGAGCAAGTGAATGAGGAACCAGGGACAATATTTAATCCCCAAGGACACATCCCCAGTAATCTTCCTCTAGTCACACTCTACCTGCCTATAGTTACCACCCAGTAATCCAAAGTATTAATTCATCAAATGGCCTAAGCTGTTGCTCACTTCTGAACATTCCTACATTGGATATCATGTTTCCAACACATGAGCTTTTGGGGGATACCTCATATCTAAACTTTAATGCTAGGTGACCCAGTGATATCAATACCAGACCTCCACCTCAACTCTTGGTATGCCTGAATTTCCATTTCACTTTCTGAGTTATGAG
>JAJEJO010004424.1:0-18602 GCA_020662805.1 Glaucomys volans
TTTTTTTTTTGGTGGTGGTGCTGGGGATTGAGCCCAGGGCCTGTGCTTGCGAGGCAAGCCCTCTACCAGCTGAGCTATATCCCCAGCCCTATAGTTTTTAAAATACATCTCCTGCTATAAAATCCTCAGACACATTAGGGAGTTCCTCTACAACCCAACTGTTGCTTCCCAAGCTCTCACTGTGTGCCAGACATGTGTCGTTTCTTTTTGGCCTTGCTCCAAACAAAGAGGTCCCCCCTGCCCCCATTTTCCAAAAGAGGGGTCTCTGGCACAGGGACAAAGTGACTTGCCTGAAGGAGCACATCTGTCAAGTGTCAGAGCTGGGGCTTCAGTTGGGTTTCATCTGGCTTCAGTGTTTTTGAGAAGAAATCTGTTAGCAGGGGTTTTCCAGGCCAGTTGTTAGGGGATGTGGAAGCTAAAACTGTGGTTGAAAAATAGTGGTGACCTCACCTGGGAGATTCAGCCTCAGAGCAGCAGTGGTAGCCCAGGAGCAAGTGGGAGGCTTCAGCCCACCCTACACTTCCTTTCAGTGCTTGTGAGGTACACACGAGATGGGCATAAGGCCCATGTGTGTGGCTTGCACATGGAAGGAAATCTCAGTGCTGCTCCTTTCATGAGAAAAATGACTGCTATTTATTGAGCACCTACTATAAGGTAGGCACTATGCCTTACAGTTCCTTGAATCCTTAAAATGGTCCTAAAACAGGGTAAACATTTCCTTATTTTTGTTTTTCTTTGTTTTTCCTTCCCCTTCCTCCCTCTTTCCCTCCTTTCTCTCTCTCCTTCTTTCTCCCTCCCTCCTTCTCCCCACTTCTTCCTTCCTTCCTTTCTTTCATTTGAACCCAGGACTTTACACACACTAAGTGAGCACTCTACCACTGAGCTATACCCCCAGCCTGACATTTCTATTTTTACTTAAGGAAACAGCCTCAGAGACATTAAATGTCTTTTCCAAGGTCACACAGCTGGTGTGTGTGAGGTGGGATTTACACACAGGTCTGTCTGAGACAGATGTCGTGGTGCTGTGTCAGTGAATCATGTGGCTGAGCCCTGTTGTGAGGATAGACGTGAAGGACTAGAGGAGAGAGGAGACCAGGACCAGGCCATTGGGACCTTAGGAAGGGGCAGGTGTGATTGTTTCTACTCCTCTTCTTTCCTTTAGGGTGGCTCGGAGCCCCTCCCCTGGCCCCAGCGCATCAGCATCTGCTCAGGGCTGCTCTGTGCTGTTGAGCACCTGCATGGCCTGGAGATCATCCACAGCAACATCAAGAGGTGAGAGTTGGGCTGGGCCTGCCAAGGGCCTGGGCTGTGAGGCTGGGCCCAGCACCTGTTCTTGGGTCCCCTTCCTCTCTCTGCCTCTTCTCTTTGCTTTTCTCTCCCCACCTTTCCTTCCCTGGGTATCTTTTTTTCTCCTTGTTACACCCTCAAAAATCATTGCCTCACCGGGCGGGCGTCGTGGTGCACGCTTGTAATCCAAGCGACTTGGGAGGCCGAGTCAGGAGGATTGCGAGTTCAAAGCCAGCCTCAGCAACTTAGGGAGGCCCTAAGCAACTCAGTGAGACCCTGTCTCTAAATCAAATACAAAATAGGGCTGGGGATGTGGCTCAGTGGCCGAGTGTCCCTGAGTTCAATCCCTGGTTCCAAAAAAAAAAAAAAAACATTGCCTCTGGGCTGTGCCCACTGCTTGCTCTCTTCTTACGTGCCTGCCTGTCTCCTCCTTTGTCTTTCTGAGCTGCTATTTTCCCAGCAAGCCCTTTGCACCTCAGTGCATTTCACTCTCTACTCAGTAGACAGCGTGGACCCCTTCTTTGAGCTTTCGGCCATGTCTGCCAACCCCCCTGGGATTTTGAGTTCCCTGATCAGGCTCTTCTTGGAGATCCATGCCCTGCTGCTTGTGTATCATGGTGATTGATCACATCTTGTCAGGAGAGCCTCCTGTACCCCAGCATCTCAGGATCATGTGTCCAAGAATAAGATATCATAGCACAGGTGATTTCAGAAGATTCTAGAAAGTCTGACAGAACCACAGGCCTCACAGTTCCCCAAAGGTTTCCATTTGAAACATGCAAATGTGGAAGCCCTTTCCTCTTTTCTCTGCCCTGATTTTCATTGCATTGCATTAACAATTGTATTATTAAGGAAGGAATCAGAAGGGCTAGAGGTCATCACTGGCATACCACCCTGACTCATCAGTGAGTCTGTGGTCTTTGTTTCTTTTCTTTCATTTTGCAGTGCTGGGAATGGAGCCCAGGCCCTAGCACACGCTGGGCAAATACTCTACCACTGTGCGGCATGCCCAGCCCAGCCATTTTTAGTTCAATCCCTTCCTACATAGATCCAGTTGACTGGTTGCCAGTTCATCTTCTGTTCCCCGTCTTTATTTAAACATGGTGACTATTTCCCCACATTGAGTATCATTCTGGTATTTGGTGAGTACTTAATCTTCTGTTGAAGGGTTTTACCCATAATTTACTCAACCCTTTCTAATAATGACTATTGGAATTGGAATTGGTGTCTACATTTTTTTTTTTTTTTTTTTGCAGTGCTGGGGATTGAACCCAGGGCCTAGTTCTTATGAGGGAAGCACTCTACCAACTGAGCTATATCCCCAGCCCTGGTGTCTATGTTTGAAAATACACTTGTAGCCTAGCTATCTCCCCTCTTTCAAATTCATTTTTTTTTTTTTTTTTGAACCGGGGATTGAACTCAGGGGCTTTTGGCCACTGAGCCACATCCCCAGCCCTATTTTGTATTTTATTTGGAGACAGGGTCTCACTGAGTTGCTTAGGGCCTCGCTAAGTTGCTGAGGCTGGCTTTGAACTCGCGATCCTCCTGCCTCAGCCTTCCGAGTTGCTGGGGTTATAGGCGTGCGCCACTGCGCCTGGCTTCAAATTCTTTCTCTGAGTTATTTCCCACCAATGATATAACTGGGTCAAAGAATATTTTTATTATTTTTATAAACATTTTTATATTGCTCTTTTTATTCCTTGGGATCTGGGCATGTTTAGTCCCAAGGGATGACGATATTTTGACTTGCATCAGCCAGGCAGAGCTGGGGTCAGAAGAGCTTTGGAAGGGAGCATGTTGGCACACTGCATGGGCTTGGCAAGCTGAGCTGAGCAGAGCTGACAGGAGCAGGAAGGCTCCACCTCTGTGGCCACATTCCTGGGGCAACAAGACTAATTCCTTTTTTTTTTTTTCTTTTTAATATTTTTTAGTTGTAGATGGACACAGTGCCTTTATTAAATTTATTTGTTTGTATGTGGTGCTGAGGATCGATCCGAGGGTCTCACACATACTAGGCGAACACAGTACCACTGAGCCACAACCCCCCGCCCCCAAGACTAGTTCTTAACTCCATCCGCATTTGCTAGAAGAAGAGGGTTCCTAGTGCCCCACCTTTGCCTGACTGGTCTGGCTCAGGAGCTTGTGTTGAGGGTCTTCAGAGCCCCCCACTTGCAGGGGCTGACATTGCCCACCGCTAAGTCATCTTCCAAAGGATCTCCATGGCAACCCTTCCAGCTCAGAATGAGAAGATTATCTCTGCTTTTCCACAGCTCCAATGTTTTGCTGGACCAAAATCTCACCCCCAAGCTGGCTCATCCAATGGCTCACTTGTGTCCTGTCAATCAAAGGTCAAAATACACCATGATGAAGACCCACCTTTTCCAGGCCTCCGTGGCGTATCTGCCGGAAGATTTTATCAGGGTGGGGCAGCTGACGAAGAGAGTGGACATCTTCAGCTGTGGAATAGTAAGAGCTTCCTTCTCTGCTCAGACTTGGGCTCATTTGTCTTCCCACAGCTCCTTCGTAATCCTCGGATATAGTGGGTTCTGTCCCTGGCACGGGTGGGGAAACATATGTGATGGACAGTATGTGGTCAAAAAGACTCAAACATTTCCTCTGTGGCCTGTTAGAGAAATGTTTGCCAACCCTTGAAGTAAAGGCATTCCTGATTGTGTGGTTTCTAGAAGGTGCAGATATTATCTCCTGACTTCCCTAATTCCACCCAGTCATTCATCTCATTGTCTATTTGTGGGTTTTTCCTCATTTGTTTGTCCACTGTGCAATCTTCTATCTAATTCAGTGTCCATTTACCCAGCCAACATCCCTCGCTGCCACCCCCTCCAGCCTTGCTCTTCCCAACTGTGTGCCAGGCCCGTGAAGTATAATGTAACTGCAACACATTTCCTCCCCCAGAAGCACATGGTCCAAATATAGCAATCCCCAAAGCATATCTCCGTAGAACACAGCCCAGTTCCTTGAGGTCTCTTTAAGGTCCATGTGTGAAAAGGGTTTCGTAGTCAGTCATGTTTGGAAATACTGGGTTAAACAAAGTCAAGCAAGTTTCTTTACCATTGTGAATTCATCTGAGAAAGGTATGCGGGTTTCTCGAGTTCACTGGACTTTGTTTTCCTAGCTATCTATGAGCATCAGTGTTCCTTGGAACCCAGTCTGGGAAACACTGGCTAGAAAAATGGCAGTCCGTTTGGCCTCAGCCAAGCACAGACAGCTGTACCTCAGGCCTCGCCCTCTCTTCCACTCTAGTCTTGACGTCTGCATTTCCTGTCTGTGACCATGGTGTCTTACCCAGTCACATCTGCCACAAGAGCCCTCATCCGGACCTCTGTGTGCCAGATGCGGCTTCCTTCTGTCTTCATCTTGTCCAGCTCTGCTGATTTCCTCACCTGCCTTGGCCCATTTTGAGTTTTCCTGCTCCTTTAAGAACCAGCAGGCCCAGCATGGTGATGCATACCTGTAATCCCAGCTTCTCAGGAGGCTGAGGTGGGAGGACTGCAAGTCCAAGGCCAGCCTGGGCAACTTAGTGAGACCCCATGTCAAAAAATGAAAAGGGCAGGTGTACGATGATGGGTAATGGGCAGCTGGGCAATGATGCAGCTCAGTGGTAGAACACCCCGCATTCAACCCTCAGTCCTGCAAAGAATAAAAACAGTAAAAAAGAACCCGTGGGACTGAATTCGTAACTGCCAAGCACCTAGACCAGCTGTTACTTTTAGCCCTATGGCCTAGATCACATCACCTTTATCTCTGGGCCTCAGTTTTGTCTTCTGTAAAATGGGGGTAATGGTCCATGTGGAAAGTAATGGGATTATCTATGTAAACTGGTTAGCACAGTACCCTGGACTCATCAAGGTATTTGTTTATTTATTCATTTATTTATTTATGTTGGCGATGGAACCAGGGACCTCGTGCATGATAGGCAAGTGCTGTACCACTGAGCTGCACCTTAAGCCCTCCTCAGTGTTACTGTTTTTTTCTTTTTTTAATGTGGTACTGGGAATTGAACCCAGGGACACACTGAGCTACATCACAGCCCTCTTTCAAGGTCCAGGCTGGCCTCCATCTTGCAGTCCTTCCACCTCAGCCTCCTGAGTAACTGGGATTACAGGTGTGTGCCACTGGGACCGGCTCTCAGCATTTTTGGTTGAGCACCAAATGACCACTGTAAAGGGATCATCCATTAGCTCCGTGGAAGAGGCAGACGAAATGTTTGCTTATTATTTTCCCCTTATTCTCTTCCTTTCCTGGAAGGACCTGGACTTTCAATTGGCTCCAGTCCCACTTGCTGCAGTGGTGCCCTCTGCTGCCCCCTCCTGGCCACTTCCAGTCTGCTTTTAACCCTTTGGCCCTGGGTCATTCAGCCTGTAAATGGGACCCTGTTCCATCTTGGCTGGAGAAGCATTTTGGGAAAAAGATATGACCCCAAGGGTTGGATGTTCATTCCTGTAACATTCACATATGCTTGATCCTCTTTTCACAATGAGGACTCTGAGGCTTAGATTTTAATTCCCTGTCCAAAGATCACCTGAGCATGTGAGGAACCACCAGAGTTCGAACTCAGGCCTATCGGACTCTAGAGCCCTTTACCACCACACTTATCTCTGCTGCAAATCCTTGTTCAGAGGTTTCCTGTTTATTAAGACACACGTCACGGTTTATCAGGTTTGTGGTAGCTTACACCAGTACAGGGCTGAGCTTATTTGCAAGTAGATGGATTAGTGAATAAATAATGGTAATAAGTTCTATGGAAGAGATATGTCTCTGAGACTCTCTCTAGAGAGTCGACATCCGTACATGGATTCCTTCTTTCCCTGAGATTGATGTAGCAATGTCAGCTGGCCATTTCTGATGAGTTTTTTTGTTTTTTGTTTTTTTATGGGTTCTGGGGATTGAACCCAAGGATGCTCTAACACTGAGTTACCTCCAACGCCCCCCCCCTTTTGTATATTTTGAGACAGGATCTCCCTAAGTTGCTCAGGCTGGCCTCAAAATCGCGTCCACCTGCCTCAGCTTCCCAAGTTGCTGGGATTATTAGGCATGTGCCATTGTGCTTTGGTGCTGATGGTGTATTTTTTTTTATAGCACTGTTTTTTTTTATTGGTGCATTGTAACTGTACATAATGGTGGGATTTGTAGCTACATGTTCCTACATGCACACAATATAATAATATAATTTGGGCAATATCATTCCCCAGTATTTTCCCTTTCTCTTCCTTCCTCCTTCCCCTGGTCCCTTTCCTCTGCTCTGCTGATCTTCCTTCAATTTTATGAGGCAGCCCCCTTTCTTTTCCTTTTTCTTTATCTTCTACATGAGAGAAAACATAGAGATTCTTGACGTTCTAAATTTGGCTTATTTTGCTTAACATAATGGTCTCAAGTTCCATCCATTTTCCTGCAGATGACATATTTTAATTCTTTTCTTTAGCTGAATAAAACTCCATTGTATTCACATACCACCAAATGAAATGATCTTTAAAAATAGCAAGTTGGAAGCCAGGCAAAGTGGTGCATGCCTGTGATGAGTGACTCATGAGGCTGAGGCAGGAGGATCTCACATTTGAGGCCAACCTCAGCAACTTAGTGAGACCCTTTCTCAAAGTTAAAATAAAAAGGTTTGGGATGTAGCTCAGTGGTAAAGTGCCCCTGGGTTCAATCCCAATACCAAAAAAAAAAAAAAAAAAAAAAATAGGTGTCTTGGAGTTGGGCACAGCATCACACACTTATAATCTCAGTTAGTTGGGAGACTGAGGCAGGAGGATCAAGAATTGGAGGCAGCCAGGGCAAGATAGCAAGATGCTATCTGCAAATAATAACACACACACACACACACACACACACACTTGACTTTTTGAGTTCCATCCTCCCTGTGAGACTGCTGGCAGCTGGGGGACCTCTTTAGTTGGAGGAGTATTCAGTGATTTTCCCACATCCCAGACTTTGAGCAAGATACTGCTGGCTCAGACTCCACCACAGAGAAGCTTCAGTTATGGCCAGGTTCTCCTGCTGACCTCGTGCATGAGTGTCAGAGCTGAGCTGTGGTAACTCCCTGTTCTGTTCTTTACAGGTGCTGGCCGAGATCCTCACTGGCATCCCTGCAGTGGATAAGGACCGCAGCCCGGTTTACCTGGTAAGGGACACAGGCACTTCTGGCTAGCAGGCATCTGGTACCTGTGGGCCTCACTGCTGCGTGTACGGAGGTCTGGGTCCATTTTATTCACACTGATGAGGCCTCCATCCAGGTTTGATTTGCATTTGTGCAAATAGCTTTCACTGCCCACGCCCACCAGCCAAACAATTGCTTTTTCACGATGATTGAATTTAGAATGGGTAGGAAAGGCCCATTTCTTCTCTACCTACCAGGCAGTTAGTCCTTAACTTGGTCCAAGTTAATTTCTACCCCTTTAAACAGATTTCTATAATAAAAGCAATACTTTTATAGGTTGAAGATCACATAGACTCACAAACACACTGTCATTCCCAAAAGGTGCTGATACAGTGTGGCTCTGCTCTATGTTAGGCACTAAGCATGCACAGACTTTCAGAATCATCTCAAAATCCCCACAAAAACGTGGGCTCTGAGGTTTACCTGAGACCTCAGAGTCCTATGTGTCAACACCACAATCCTGAGTCGGGTCCCCTGGGCTTCAGATCCTAAGCTCTTGAATGTGACACTTTGCTGACAGTCTACCCACCCAAACTCAGCATTATCATCCCCATCTGACTGCTGAGAAAGCTGAGGCCACGGTGCAGCGTGTGGTGTGGTGCCCCTCAGAGATCATGGCAGGGCTGAGAGTTGAGTCCATGCCTTACACAGAGTCGTTCAGGTGCTGCCCCAGCCCGGGGCTCCTTCCCTGCCCAGATGTTGAGAGGATTGGAAAACCAGCTGTGTGTGTGTGTGAGACCCCAAAACACCCCCTGGGAGGCCAGCAGGCTAGACCCAAGACCCGCTCCCGAGTCACTGGGATTACATGTGTGTACCACCACATCTGCCTTAATGTGCTACTTTTTTTTTTTTTTTTCTGGTGTTAGGGATTGAACCCAGGGGCATTTAACTACTGAGCCACATTCCCAGCCCTTTTTATATTTTCTTTAGAGACAGGGTCTCTCTGCATTGCTTAGGGCCTTGTTAAGTTGCTGAGGCTGGCTTTGAACTCACGATCCTCCTGCCTCAGCCTCCCGAGTTGCTGGGATTACAGGTGTGGGCCACCGTGCCTAGCCCTGATATGTTACATTTTTTTTTTTTTTTGAACCAGGGATTGAACTCAGGGGCACTTGGCCACTGAGCCACATCTCCAGCCCTATTTTGTATTTTATTTAGAGACAGGGTCTCACTGAGTTGCTTAGGGCCTTGCTAAGTGGCTGAGGCTGGCTTTGAACTCACGATCCTCCTGACTCAGCCTCCCAAGTCACTTGGATTACAGGCGTGCACCACCACGCCCGGCCTGATATGTTACATTTTGACATACAAATAAATACCCGAAAGGGCAACACCAAATCAAGATAATGAACATATCCATTTCTGTCCTCCATTCTGTCCTGCTGGCATCCTTGGCAGCCAGGGATCTGCTTTGTATCAACACACAGAAGTTGAGACTTTTGGAGTTTCGTGCAAATAAATCACATGCTGTGTGCTCCTAGTGTGTCTGTCTGTCCTCACTGGGCAGAGTTGTTTGGGCCTCACCTGTGCTCCGTGTGCCTGGGGTGCACTGAGTTTGTGAATGAGCAGTGTTACACTGGATGGACATGTCAGTGTGTCCATTCATTTGTTGATGGGCATCTGGGATGTTTCCAGTTTCTGACCACTGCAAATAAAGGTGCCAGATACGTTTGTGTGTAGGTCTCTGTGTGGACAGGTGTTTCTTTCAAGGGGCAATTCACACGACCAAGGTGGACAGAATTGTGTGAGTTTTGATGAATATGGACAGGCATGTGACCACCACATGATCAAGACAGGCATTGTGTCCAGGGCTCCATAAAATTCCCTCCGGCCTCTTTGTAGCTGATCCCTCACCCCACTTAGAGCCCCTGGCAACTGCCAATCTAACTTCTGTTCATACAGCTGAGTCTTGTTTCAGGGTGTCACAGATGGAACCATAGCCAGCTTCTGACTCATGTCTGGCATCTTTGGCTTGGCACGGTGCCTTGGAGGTTCATCTGCATGGTGCCTGCCTCAGGGGTTCATCCCTTTTGATTAGTGAGAGTACATGGATGTAGGAAAGTTTTTTTTTTTTTTCCCTCTTCCATTTAACAGTTGCTGGACATTTGAGTTGTTTCTAGGTTTTGGTGATTTTGAATAAAGCTGATATAAGCATTCTCATTAAAAAAAAACAAAACAGATCATGAGGGTCTAGGGATGTAACTAGAGGTAGCTTACATGCTTGGCATATGAGAGGCCCTGGGTTTGACCTTTAAATAAAAAAAAAAAAGGAAGAAGAAGAAGAAATAGGACATGTTGACCCACACTTGTAGTCCCAATGATAGGGGAGTCTGAGGCAGGAGGATCACAAGTTCAAGGCCAGCCTCAGCAACTTAGTGAGGCCTTAGGCAACTTAGTGGGACCCTGTCTCAAAAAATTAAAGGACTGGGGATATGACTCAGGGGTAAAGCATCTCTGGGTTTAGTCCCTTGTACCAAAAAACCAAAAGAGAATAAATAGGGTTGGGGCTGTAATGCTGTGATCGCATATTTGCCTAGTGTGCATGAAGCTTGGGTTCCATCCCTAGTGCATGCACAACACATACACACACACACAAGAAAGATAGAAATGAATAAATAAAAACTAAAACAAATACTAAACATGAGCAAGACGTATGTTCTGACAGAGACATATTTCCACGTGCAAAAAAGGAAGTTCAGAACAGCTTTATAATATAATCCCATTTTTGGTAAAAACAAAAACAAAATAATATTGTGTCATGTATTTTCTTTTTTGGGGGAGGGTTACTGGGAATTGAACTCAGGGGTAACCCCTGAGCCACATCCCCACCCCTATTTTGTACTTTATTTAGAGACAGGGTCTCACTGAGTTGCTTAGCACCTTGCTGTTGCTGAGGCTGGCTTTGAACTTGCGATCCTCCTGCCTCAGCCTCTGGAGCCACTGGGATTACAGGCATGCACCCCTGTGCCTGGCTTGTCATGTATTTTCTTAATTGCAAATTGTGAATAAAAATAGGACCTACCTGGGGCTGGGGACATAGCTCAGTTGGTAGAGTGCTAGCCTTGCAAGCACAAGGCCCTGGGTTCAGTCCCCAGCAAGGAAAAATAAAAGAACCTAGGGTTTTAAATATTGTGTGAAATGTATAAAAGAGTGACTAGAATGTGATAAGCACAATGTATGTTAGCTATTATTGTTTTGATGGCTCCTTGGGCTATTGCTCGCCCTTGTTATAAATAAAAATATAATGACTGAAATGATAGAGGCTGCATAGCAGAAAGTAATTTAGTGCAATATTCATAGAGATTGCATTTGGAAAGGGGAAATGAGGGGACAAGTTAACTTTCGACCCCCAAATTTAACCACTTTGTTTGATTTATTTTCTTTTTGGTGCTGGGGATTGAACCAGGGCCTCTTGAATGCTAATCATGTGCTTTGCCCCTGAGCTACACCCCGACCCCTGTCATATTTTAATTTTTAACAAAAACTTCTTGTGGTAATGACCCTGCTTTTGTAGTAATGATTTCTACTTACGCAACGTTGTTTTATTTCAGTCATTCCACACACTTGGCTTAGAAACCCCAGCAGCACAGGGACTCCAATCCTCTCTCCCTGTTGTCCCTTCGTACTTCAGGAATGGTCACTTCCAAGCCCCTTGTGATCCTGGACAGTTTTAAAGCAAATCCCAGATATTATGTGACTACACCCATAAAATAGTTATTTTCTTAATTCATTGATATGATTTAATAACCACTCCTTATTAAGATTTCCCAAATTGTCTCAAAAGCTTTATTTTTCTGCAGCGCTGGGGATAGAGCCAGGGCCTCACACATGTGGGGCCAGCCCTCTACCACTGAGCTGCACCCCCAGCCCCATGGTTGCTTTTGAGAGGTGGTTGGCTTAGCAGACCCACAGAAAGTCCTCAGTACTGTTGTTCTCTCACGGCCCCTCCTGCCTTTGCCTTTTGTGGGTCATTGCATTTTTGCATAAAGTGAGTCAACAGTAGACTGCCACCACTCTGGCCTTGCTCACTGTGTCCTTGTGGTCTCTTTCACTTGTTCCTGTTCCCCATATTTCCTGTGCCCTGGCAGCTGGCGCTTCAGAGTTGGTAGGCTCATGTCAGTGCACTTCCTCCAGGTGCCCCGGGCTTGCCCTGTGTCCTACTGAGAGCTGAGAGTAGTGCTGACTCCTCAGTTGTGAAGTCCTATCATCCTGTCACAGCCTGTTCTCAGCCCCTCTTGCCGCGGGTGGCTAGATAAGATCTGTCTTTCCATGAGGGCTGCTACTCCTGTCAGTCTTTCAGCGCAATCACCCCGAGCAGTTTCTGGTTCCATTCCAGATGGTGGTAACCTACATACCTGTCAATCATAAGCTTTGACTGTCGCTTATTCATTTGTCCCCTTTGAACACCATCATGTTTCATTATTTATTTAATTTTGTGGTGTTGGGGATGGAACTCAGGGCTTTGCCCATGCTAGGCAAGTGCTCTACCACTAAACAACACCCCCAGACCCATTACACCTTTTTGGAACCAGGGATTGAACTCAGGGGCACTTGGCCACTGAGCCACATCCCCAGCCCTATTTTGTATTTTATTTAGAGACAGGGTCTCACTGAGTTGCTTAGGGCCTCGCTAAGTTGCTGAGGTTGGCTTTGAACTCTCGATCCTCCTGCCTCAGCCTCCTGAGCTGCTGGGATTACAGGCCTGCGCCACCATGTCTGGCTCCATTACACTTTTTTAAAAAAGATAAACATTTGGGCTGGGGATATAGCTCAGTTGGTAGAGTGCTTGCCTGTCAAGCACAAGGCCCTGGGTTCAATCCCCAATACTGCCGAAAAAAAAAAAAAAAAAAAGATAAACATTTAAAAAGTGGAGCTCACACAAGGGAATTGTGCAAATGCATCCTTTGCCTGCTACAGGTTTCTCTCCAGGTGTTGAGCCTGTGGCTGTTGCTCTGATCCTCACACCATCCATTGGCTGGACGGGGAGACTGTGGCAGAGTGGTGTTTATTTTGTTTATTTTGAAGTGAACGTCACAACCCGTGATGGATAATCGTTCAGAGTTACTTTTTCTGAATTGTAAATGGATTTGTTGTGGTTTGGGTGCTTAACCACTGGGCCACATCCCCAACGCTTTTTATTTTTTATTTGAGACAGGGTCTCGCTAATTGCTTAGGGCCTCACTAAGTTGCTGGGGCTGGCTTTGAACTTGTGATCCTCCTGCCTCAGCCTCCTATGTCACCGGGATCACAGTTGTGAAGCACAGGGCCCTGACACTCCCCACCAGCACACTTGTTTCTTTGATGGTTACAGCCTATGTACTGAAATTCCCAGCTGTTCCATTCATTTCAATTCTCTCTTGGAGAACCTGCTGGCGATGGCAGTGCCCAGGATTCCATCCTCTGCAGGGTAGGCACAGGCAAGGGTAAACTTCTGAGCCTGCTGCTTTGCACCTTTGACTTTGACCACAGGCTTTTTCATGGGGACCCTGGTGGCCGTGGAGGCAGAAAGAGCCTATGTCATTGTTAACAAGACTTAAGTCATGAATGTGAGTCAAGTGCTCAGCCTACAGTAAGTGGTGTGCAAGTGATAGTTGTCACTGGAGTTCACCACCAATGGGCTATTGAGTATTGATTCTTCATCAGGTTTCCCACTCTGCTGTAGGTATATTATCTCGTTAATGTTTGTGTTATTCCTAGGACTAAGGTATTTTTGTTACTCTATTTTCCTGCCGAAGCAACTGAGGCCTAGAAAGGTCAGGCCCTAATGGTTGCGGGATGAGTGTACGATGGCATGCCTTGGGTGTGTAGGGAATTTAGATTCTCCAGTTCCTGGGTGTCTCTCCGGTATCTGGGAGCTGGGCATTTTATTTTATTTATTTATTTTTTTGTACTGGAGATTGAATTCAGGGGCACTTTACCCTTAAGCTACATCCCCAACCCTTTTTATTTTTTGTGTTGATAAAGGGTCTCACTAAGTTGCTGAGGCTGGCCTCAAAATTGGGATCCTCCTGTCTCAGCTTCCCAAGTCCCTGGGATTATGGGTGTGAATACCACTGTGCCAGACCTGGGCATTAATTTTTAAAATGTCCTGTGGGGTGTCTGACAGGGTTTTGAGACCCAAGGACAGTCCTGGAGGTGGGCAGGGCTCGTGGGTGGCTGCCACAGCGTGCAGCTCACAGGGACCTTTCCACCCTTCTTCCCACAGAAGGATTTACTCCTCAGTGAGATTCCCAGCAGCACCTCCTCACTCTGCTCCAGGAGGACGGGTGTGGAGAAGGCAGTGGCGAAGGAGATCTGCCAGAAGTACCTGGAGAGAAGAGCGGGGGTGCTGCCGGCGCACTGTGCTGAGGCCTTGGGCTCAGCCGTCTGCCTCTGCCTGCGGAGGCGCAATGCCAGCCTGGAGGAGGTGAGCCTTGCCCTCAGCTGCCTGGGGCTGCCTGGGGCTGCCTTCCCAGGGCTCACCGGGGCATGAGCTCATAAACCAGCGCTGTCTTTGGTGACAAATAGAAACTACTGGAGCCCTCACAGGCAAAAGGGGACAGTGTGTGAACAGTGGGGGAGCCTGAGAGCAGGTGTGTTGCTGGACCAGACTCCCTGATACTTGCAGAACTCTGCTTGCTTTCTCCAAAGGTGCTTCATCCCCTCTCTTCTCTCTGGGTCCCCTCTTTCTCTTTTCCTCCATCCTCTTTGTGAGGGTGGCATGTAGCAGGATCTGGAGGCTTAGGTGAAAAGTCGTTATGTATTGTATGTGAAATCTGTGAATTCACACCTGAATGAACATATATATATGTGTATAAATATGTATAATAAATAAATATAAATAAATAGATATATAAATATATAAATATATATATTTCTTTTTAAATTTATTTTTGTTTTTATTTTTTTTGGTACTGGGGATTGAACCCAGGGGAACTCTACCACTGAGCCACATCCTTAGCCCTTTTTATTTTTTCTTTTGAGACAGTGTCTTGTTAAGTTGCTGAAGCCTCCCTAAGTTACCAAAGCTGCCCTGGATCTTGCGATCCTCCTGCCCCAGCTTCCTGAGTCACTGGGATTACAGGCATGTGCCTACACCCTGACCGCACACTGAACTTCTACAAGGCACTGAGGAAGTGTGATTTGTTACTATTGTTAGAGGTCTATATGACCGAGTGTACCCCCCTCAAAAAAAAAGAAAGGTCTTCACATCCTTTGTGGGTGTGTGCATGCACGTACGTGATCATGAATGTGTGCATGTGTGCAAAAGGTTGGATTTAACAAATTTAGTGGTTCATTTTACCAAAGAGCAGAGAGGACCAGTCCTGCTCTGCTTTCAGGGCAGTTAGACCCTTGGTGTGGCACTGTCAAGTCTCTGTCTCTGGCCCTGTCTCCATCTCTTGCTTCTACTCTGTTCTCTGTTGTGGCTTTGTGTTGTCTTTCTGTAAATGGATTCCCTGTGTTTGGTGGGAACTCTGGTTGTGCCACTAGAAAGCACAGGGCAGGATTCCAATTGGTCAGCTTGGGTCATGCGCCCAAACCTGGACCAGTCATGTGGCCAGAGGAATGGGGTTCCATGACGGGCTCATCTGGGCTCATGTGCCGTCTTTCATTTATGGCCGTGGGGTGTGGGAGTCAAGTTCAGATCTTTTCAAAGGCAGGATGCGGTTCTTCCAATAAAACAACAGTTGTTTGATGGCTGACTGTCTCTCTCCTGAGGCTGGGAGACAAGGTTTTTGTCTTTTGATTTTAGAAAGGGTTCTTGACAAGTGCTCTTCTCCCTCCTCCCCCAGGCGCGTGGCTCTGTGGCTGTGGTGGAAGAGTGGTTCCGAAGTCAGGAGACCTCCATCCCTTGGAGTGGGTTCTCTGAGGGCACAGGTGCTTCCTCCAACACCCCCGAGGAAACAGATGACGTGGATGACGGTAGCCTTGATGCACCCTCCTCTGTGAGGACCTCCTCTGTCCCTGCAGAGAATGGAGAAGGAAGGCTGGGGGACACCAGAGGAGCGGAGGCGGATTCCTCTGAGGCCTGTGCTGGCCCCTGGGCTCCCGAGGATGGTAAGCAGGGAAGGTCTTATGCATTGGTGTGTCCCTAACTTCTACCCATCATTTCTTCCTCTGTTGCCCTCTTTCACTCCTTCATTTAGTTGTCCATCCATTCACTGACCAGCCAATTGCACAAAGAGAAACCCAGGAGTTATCCTGATGCTTCCCTCTCTTCCCTGTGCCATCCTCGAGCCAGTCACCCGGTCCTGTTCCCTTGCTTCCTGAACCTCTCTCATCTCCATCTCCCTTTTCCTCCTCCACAATCTAAACTTCTGTCCTTTTTCTGGGATGACTGCACAGCCTACCCTCATCTTCCTTTATCCATTCTGGTCCCTCCTTTACCAGTTCTTTCTCTGGAAGCCAACTAGGGTGGTTTCTATGTTTGTTTATCTATGTATTTATTTCTGTGGGGTTGGGAATGGAATCCAGGGCCTCACATATGCTAGGCAAGTGCTCCATTGAGCTACACCCCCAGCCCTAGAATGGGTTTTTTTTTTTTTTTTTTTGGTGTGTTTGTTTGGTACTAGGGAATTGAACCCAGGGGTGCTTGACCAGTGAGCTATGTCCCTAGCTCTTTTTATTTTTTATTTGGAGACAAGGTCTCATGAGTTTCTTAAGGCCTTGCTATGTTGCTGAAGCTGGCCTTAATCTTGCTATCCTCTGTCTCAGCCTCCAGAGGCACTAGAATTACAGCACTAGAGTGGTTTTTAAAATCAAAATGCTCACAACACACCCTTTTTTACAGTCCGTATCTCAGGGACCCAGTCAGAACTCTTCCCCGGGACCACCAGGGCCCTGTGTGGTCTCTTCATGCCTATCTCTTCATCCTTACCAGCCACTTCTAAAGAGACCTTCCATCCCTGCCACTTGAGTCCAAACATCCAGGCTTCTTTCTGAAATAAAAATTAGGAAGACTTGTTCTATGAAGTGGCCTGGTCCCCTTGAAATGTGGCTCAATGAATATCTAGGCTCGGACCACTCTTACCGCTGCTCTTCTCACAGTGGGGAGAGAGAGGCTATAGTGTTGTGGACTCCAAACCTTCTACTGTGGAGAGGAGCACAGGAGTCCCCTCCTGTCTGGAAAGGTAGGCTTCCCTGCTAAGGAAGAAGCCACAAACATGCTTGTTATCCAAAACCTGATTGAAAAACCTGATTTAAGGGAGACTGTGATTAAATCTCACTTTCAAAGAATTATAATAACTTTTGTAAACGTTGGTCTTTTTGATTTTCCATTGAACTACAGAGACTTCATGGAAAGTTGAGATCAATGAGGCCAAAAGGAAATTGATGGAGAACATCCTGCTCTACAATGAGGAACAACTGGACAGTGCTGAGCTTTTTGGACCTTGATGACTGGAACACAGTGGAGGACCTTTGTCCTCAATTGGAAAGACAAGTGACCAATGAAGGAAAAGGTCTGAGGCAGACTCCAAGTTCTGCCAAGAAGCAAACATTAACTTTCCATTATGGAAGGGAAGGAAACTTCCATTTCACCAGAGTGAGTGAGAGGACCAGGGACCTCGGCTTTTACAGACACAAAAATCCTCAAAGTGTTCTTCCTGTCTGGGATTTGTTAGTCAGAGCCAGGTATCAGAAGAGACTGAAGCAGAGGCCTGGTACATGGTCCCAGGATGTGGGTGATTTTGTGATTCTGGGGAGCCCTTGACGATGTCCACACGAGTAAAAGCTGTGACCCCAGCAGCTCTTAGGCCCTTGACAACTGTCAGAGCAATTCTGCAAAGCCAATATTGATTTCCAGAATTAAGACCTGTGAGTCCCATTTGCCAACAACCACCTGCAAACTTCTATACCCTGAAAGGTATTCAACTTGTGCCCCAGTGAAGTTCTTGACTCACTCTCAAGGTCTCAGATGTTATAAATGCCAGGCACTTGGCAAAGGACTCTCTGGGCTTTCTACTTCCTCTTGGTAATCTTGCAACTTGCAGATATTTATTAAGTGCTGGCTCAGCACCTGTATCTTCCTATCCTACTAATGTTTGTATCTTTAATGGAGCTTTTATTCCGAGTCTTTGTGTTATTTATGGCTGGATGAAGAATCAGGAGAAATAACCTCATGTTTGATTCTGCTGCTATGGAAGTCATTTAGTTTCTGGGACCTCAGTGTCTTAGTAAGACACCACCTGTTCATTCTCCCTGCCTCAGCTGTAGGGAGGAACAGGTGCAATGGCTGCAGAAGCACTTTCAAAATGAATTTGTCCTATTTTATAAAGTAAAGTATTAAGTGTGTATTTCTGCCATGTCTCCAATGTTTATGCACTGGGTATATTTTTGAAAAATCATGTTGCAAATCTGTCCAGGAAGCAAATGATATCTTTAATGCACTAGGAGAAATGTCATATTTAAAATAATTCTATTTTTTTTGTAAAATAAAAAATATTTGTAAATTCAACATATATCTTATAGTTGTTTTTGTGTCCGGATGAATTTAAGGTGCTTGCCTTAATGACACTTTCAATTTACCATGGGTTTAATTGCATGTAAACCTCACTATAAGTCAAGGAATATTTATATAACCAATTCCTCAGTGGATATTAAGGTTGTTTTAATCTTGCTGCTTGTGTTAGGTTCCAGGGATCATGTACTAATATACACACCTATCAGCTCTGTAAGGGAGGGAGTGCATTCCCCCGCATCTCAGCTATAAAGTATATCATGCTTTGATCACTGCCAGTCTAATGGGTGGAAAATTATAATCTTATTCATAGTATTTATTTATTTAGGGGATTGAACCCTGGGTGCTCTATTTATTTAAATATTTCTTAAAGTTGTTGATGGACTTTCATTTTATTTATTTATATGCGGTGCTGAGAATGGAACCCAGTGCCTCACACATGCTAGGCAAGTGCTCTACCACTGAGTCACAACCCCCAACCCTCGCTTTTAAAAGTTTTATTTCGAGACAGGGTCTTCGCCAGGCTGGCCTCAAATATGCCATCTTCCTGACTAAGCCCTGAGTCGTTGGATAGGTGTCCACCATCACGCCAGGCTTATTTGTAGTTTTTAAATGACTGATGTTGAGCCATCTTCTCATGTTTAAAATGCTGTTCCTAATTTAATCCTTAGTTTAATCATTATCTTATTGGGAGTATTTCTATCT
>JAJEJO010004424.1:18702-31934 GCA_020662805.1 Glaucomys volans
GGCCTCTGAGCCACATCCCCAGCCCTATTTTGTATTTTATTTAGAGACAGGGTCTCACTGAGTTGCTTAGAGCCTCGCTAAATTGCTGAGGCTGGCTTTGAACTCGCGATCCTCCTGACTCAGCCTCCCAAGTCGCTTGGATTACAGGCGTGCGCCACCACGCCCGGCTTGTACGTTTTTGTGTAGTCTCTTTGTTTGAAATTTCTTACTTCTAATCCCAATTCTGTCACCTTCTGTGTGTGTCACTTTATCTCTCCGAGCCAGTTTCCTGCTTCTGTAAAGTGGGTGATGATGCTTAGGGCTTGATGTGGGTTCGATGTGCAAATCGGGATATGAAATCATCTGGCCAAGGGGGCTAGCGCTGAGACGCTGGGATGCAGGTTCGCGGATGCCCCCTATCCGCAGAGGGCTGGCCTGAGGAACTGCGGCCCGGCCTCAGCTTCGCGCTTTCCGGGCCCACGTGAGTGGCCCCGCCCCGTCTGGCTTATGACCAGTGCGCGAGCTTCGTAAGGCGTAAGGTCCCGCCTACACGGCGCTTGACGAAGAGGAGAGCTCCGTCTTGCTCGGAGTCCCGCCCCTTGCCGATTTAACCAATGGGCTCTCTCCATTCGGCGCAGGCCCCTCCCCCGCCGCTTGCCGGGCCGCGGGCCGCAGGGCTCGTTCCGGGGGGCGGGCGCCGCGGCGGCCGGAGTGGTCGCAGCGCGGGCGGAGGCCAGGCTTGGCCGCAGAAGGAGGGCGGGGGGCGAGTGAGCGCCCGGGTGGCGCGGCCGGGCTGGCGTCTGAGGCGCGGCGGAAGGGACAGCGAGGCGGCCGGGCGGGGTAGGGGTCTGACCTGAGGCAGCGGACGGGGGCGCCGCCGGCTTCCGAGCGGCGGCGGCAGGAGCCCCTTGCGGCCCAGGGCGGGTCGTCCGGGCCGCTGGAGCGGGGCAGGCTGCCGCGCGGGGTCGGGCCCTGCCCTCCGGCCCGCGCTCGGCGACTGGGGCCTCCGGACCGCGCGCCCGGCCCGAGGGCTGCGGTTCCGGCCGCCATGTGTGGACCTTAAAGCTTTGGAAGCGCTGTGACATCTGTGAAGGGCTTTGTATTGCAAACTAAATTGAAGCGCTTAGCAGTCCCGGAAGCGCTTTGAGGTCTCCGAAGTAGCGCGGTGCAAACAGAAGCGCTTGGTGATCACGGAAGCACGTTGTGGGTTTGGGAGCCTAACCGAAGCCTTTAATCAAATCTCGAATCGTTGGGACTTCTCCGAAGCGCTTTGGCATCTCTGAAACCTTGAGAACTGTGATGGGCAGTGGAAAGAAGAGGGAAAGGTCAGTGAGGCCATCCCCTGGCCTTGACCTTCTCGTTTGCTTTCCTCAGAGGGTCGGGGGTGGCGGGAGGGCGGGTGTTGGAATCGAGGCCCCCTTTGCCTTGCAGGTGCCCATGGCGTCGGAGCGGCGCAAGGTCAAGTACCACTGGAGCAGCACTTCGGAAGGGTGTCCCAGCAAGCGCAGCTGCCTCCGGGAGCCCAGTGATGTGGCCCCCTCCAGCCGGCCAGCCCACAGCTCTGCGTCGCGTTCACGAGGGGGCAGCAGCTCCAAGCGCCTGAAAGCTCACAAGGAGGACGATGTGGCCTGCTCGCCGAGCTTATCCAGGAGCTCATCCCGCCGCAGAAATTCCTCCTCCTCCTCCTCCTCCCATTCCTCTGGCCCAGGTGTGGGCGGGGCCGCCTCCAAAGGCTGCCTGATTCGGAGCGCTCGGGCGTTCTTGTCGTCGAGGGGATCCTCTATGCGCCCTACCAACCCCTCCCTAGAAGAAATGGCTTCTCTAGAGGAGGAAGCCTGCAGCCTTAAGGTAGGTGGCTGCCATGCCGTGCAGTCGGCAAAGCGTCTTCCACGTGGCTTGAGAGGTTGGGGATGGGAACTTTGGTGGGAGGAGACTAAAAAGGGTCTTGTCCTTCAAGGTCTCGGTCTTTCCTGCTCCACCCGAATGCGGAATACCAAACAGTCCGCCAGGGGTGACCTGAAGTTCCGTAAAGAGGTACTTTTCAAACTTGGTAGCCCCGTGGAAAGCTTTAAAAATACTTGTGTCTGCTTCCCACCCCAAAGGAGATTTCACTAGACCTGAGGTGTAGTCTGGGCTTCCACATTTTTTACCTGCTCCTTAGGTAATTGTAAATGTGGCTGAAGAATCACTGCAGTAGAAAGTGAATTGCATGCTCAAGAGGCAGATGAATCTGTTTTGGTTGCTTATTTTAAGGAATGGTTGCTTTGTACTTTGAACCACTTTAAAGCACAGAGCCAAGGAATTTGGATGTTGGTGTGGTTTTGCACCAAAGTCATGGTTTCCAGCATTTGGGGGTTTTGCTTGAAGGTGTTTTTTTTTTTTTTTCTTAATTTTTTTTTCTTATTTTTTTCTTATTTTTTCTTAATTTTTAGTAATAGAGGGACACAATACTGTTACTCCATTTATTATTTATTTGTGTGCTGAGGATCAAACCCAGGGCCTCACACGTGCTAGGCAAGCACTCCACCACAGCCCCAGCCCTTGCAGGTGGTTTTATTTATTTATTTATTTATTTATTTTTCCTCTCTTGGGAGAGAAACCTGAGTCTCGTTCCCCAATGGAAACAGAGGAGCGTTTCCCATGCGCTTGAGACCCAATGAGGAGTGCTTGAATCAGACTTTGAGCAGGTATTTATTGAGGGCCTTGTTTGTGTGGTGAGGTGTCATAGGTGTTTGGGATTCTCCTGTAACAAAGACCAGTCTCCAGTTTGCATTTTAAGTTTTGGAGCTTCAGGCCTGAAAGAGGGAGGACTCTGCGTGTGGCAGAGTGGAAAAAGTCTTTTTAGGGTGAAATGGATTTCCCCTGGAGAAAGTTGTTATACAGAAAAATAGGCCCTGAGGAAAGTAGGGTCCCCTCCAGACCCCCAGAAGACTTATAGGGGCTATGTTATGAGGGGCTGAGAAATGAGGCTATGTTTGGTTGTTTATCTTGGGGAGCCCTTTGCCCAATTGCAAGGTTTTATCTGAACTCAGCATGCGGAATTTTTTTTTTCCTTAATTCACCACTTAATGAGTTGAAAGGCTGTCTTTGCCATAAGAATATGGAATATGATTCAAATGTAAATCAGGTGAATATGGGGCTTTGCTCATACAAGTTGTCATTAATCCCTCCAAGTGGACTTGGGCACCTTGTCAGATAGTTGTTTACTGACAAGCCTCATGTCAGGTGGAGGAATTTAAGTCTATCAGGTGTGCTGACAGGAAACCTCGTGTGGGGTAGGAATTAATCCTACTTAGTTTCAGGCGTGCTATACCCAGGCTGAGGCTGTCCTGATTGGATTTAAGACTGGAGGTTGTGGCCAGGGGTGGAAGTGCATACCTGTAATCCCAGCTACTCTGGAGGCAGAGGTAGGAGGATTGCAAGTTTAAGGCTAGCAATTTATCGAGACCCTGCCTCAAAATAAAAACTTGAAAGGGCTGGGGGTTTAGCTCAGTGGTAGAGTGCCCCAGGTTCAATTCCTAATGCAGGGGAAAAAAAAAGTTGGGGGTGTGGCCTCTGATCTGGATGGGTCTGATCCTAGGGTGAATCAACCTTTTTCTCATTAAAGTCAAAGCAGTTTTAGCCATGCAGGGCACACCTGTACTCCTGGAGACTGGATGGTGAGGCAGGAGGATTGCAAGTTGCCCTGTAGCCTGGGCAACTTAGACCCTATCTCAAAATAAAAAGGGCTGGGAATGTAGCTCAGTGGTAGAGTGCTTGTACTGCAAGCACTATTGCTATAAAAAAAAAAAAAAAAAAGACTCGATGGCAGAACCCCAGTTTAATAGTTCAGTGAGCACCCGAGGGTAATTGTGTACCAGGTGCTGCTGGATCCCTGAACTCTGATAACACTGTGGTGGGAGGACTGGAGATGAGGTCACATGACTGTCCCACAGTGTGGTGTGATGGGGCAGAGAGCCCAGGATGGATGCTGGAGAGCTAGGCAGGGCAGATTGCTGCAAGATTTTTAGTAGCCAAGGGAATTTGGATTTTATTCTAAGCAAATTTGAATTGTATTCTAAACCATTAAAGAGTTCCGAAAGGGTCCTTACAGAGGAAAGGCAAATTGGCATTGTAGAAAGATTGTCACGTTGAGGGAACATATTATCAATCTAATTGTCTATTTCTAGCACGGCTCAGGTCTCTGTGTTTATGCCTCTGTACCTTTCTCCTCTTTCCATACCTTTCGTCTTGCACTGAGGTCCTGTGGGAACTTGTTTGTCTAGTAAGTCTAAGGTTTCTGAGCAAGCACACCTAAGGGGCACTGATGGAAAAAGCACGCCCTTCCAAGGTCACCTTGCCATTCTCCTGTCTCTACCTGCCCACCTGTTTTCCTGTGTCTGTTCAGTAAACTTTGAGGGGTACATATTTGGCTTTGTGTGCCCACCACCTTCACAGCTGTGTGTGCCAGGACATAGAACATTCAGAAGGGATGATGTTTGAATATTTTTAGTGGTGCTGGGCATTGAACCCACAGTGTCATCATGACTGATAGGCGCTCTCCTGGCACTGAGCTACACCCCAGCTCCTGGGCATTTCAGAATCACTAGAGGTTCCTGATGTCAGCCTCCCTTTGTTCGTTTGTTGGCTCCAGGACAATTGAGAAGTTTTCTCAAATTCTAATGTTCATAATCTTAGCTTTTGCTCACTTTTTAAAAAAATTAACCTTGTTTGGCATATTTGTGGGGTAATTGTAATATTTCAGTGCATGTGTACAATATAAAATGATCAGATCGGGTAAATGACATCCATTGCTGCAAACATTTGTCATTTCCTTGTGTTGGAAACATTCAGAATCCTCTGTGGACTGGCGATGTGGCTCAGGGGTCGAGTGCTTGCTTCCACCTGGGCTTAGTGCCTGACAGTGGCAAAAAGGGTAAAAAAGAACTGTAGACCTTACATATTGAATTTAAATTTATCAGTCATAGAATGCAAAATAAATAGGTGTTAGTGATAGAGCACATACTCACCACGTGCAAGGTCCTGGATAGTAAAAATCCTCTTTACCAGCCATTTGGAAATACACAGTTGTTGGCAGTCCCGGCCTTTCTTTATGCCCTGGACACTGGGGAGTTTGAAGAAAGGGGGAAGATGAAGCTCAGAAGTTTGGGATTTATTCTGTAGACAAATGCAGTGCCTTTGAAGGTTTGTAAGCAGAGATAGGACATTGTGGGATCTGCTATGCAGAGCTTCTGACACACTGGAGAGTCAGGAGGGAGTGAGAAGGGAGCTGGTTAGGAAGCGTGGAGTTTGTTCTAGGCCACGAGGGCCGAGCCATGTCTCCAATCATCATTCCTCCTGCCTTTGGAGACACTCAATTCACCATGCGTGTTGCCAGGAAAACAGGAATTGCTTTTTTTTTTTTTTTTTTTTTTGTGGATCCCGGGGTTTGAACTAAGGGGGGACACTCGCCCACGGACCCACTCCCCCAGCTTATTTTATATTATATTTAGAGACAGGGTCTCACTGAGTTGCTTAGGGCCTCGCTAAGTTGCTGAGGCTGGCTTTGAACTTGAGATCCTCCTGACTCAGCCTCCCAAGTCGCATGGATTACAGGCGTGTGCCACCACGCCCGGCTTGGAATTGCTCCTTTGTGAAGCCAGGTGATCTCTTCTTTTGGACTTCCTGCCCAGAGTCTGCCTCATTCTGTCACCTGCTGAACTCGCCCAGTGACCTTCATTGGTTCTCCTTGTCTCTTGCCTCCACAGTCTTTGTTAGTGTTTCTCATAGTTTTTCTACTTTTTTCCTTTGTCTTCCAGGGTGTTAGGAGAACTTGAGTTTGAATCCCTTTTCTGCCACCTACAAGCCGTGTGGCAGTTCCCCTCTATAAAAGAGGGATGACAGTCGTGGCAGCTCTGTTCATTATAAATCCATATGCAAATGTAAGGTATATTAGCATATTTCTAATTTTTCTTTCTCCCCCAACTGTAGTCTTGATCTTTATACCTAGAGTTGGCCAACAGCTGGTATATAGATTGAAGGTAGCCTGCTAGGTCTTCTCTGTATTTAAAATTTTGGAAGACTCACTTTAAAAATTTGACTGTGGGCTGCGGTGTAGCTCAGTGGTAGAGAGCTTGCCTGGCATGCAGGAAGCCCTGTGTTCCATCCCCTGCGACACAAAACACACATTTATGACTCTGGAATGGGGGTGTGGCTCAGTCGTAGAATGTGTGCCTAACAGGTGGAGGCCCTGGGTTCAGTCCCCAGCTTCACAAAGAACCACCAGACCTCGAACTTAAAACTTGGGTAATGCTCCTCCTCTACTGTGTGTGTGTGTGTGTGTGTGTGTGTATACGCACATACACATAGTATACACACATACACATAGTATATATTTTATTTTTGTGGGGGTCAGGGAAATGGAGCACAGGGCCTTGCTTGTTTTGTTTTTCTGCTTAGCACTTGTCACCCTCTTACATAGGTTTCACTTGTTTGTCTTGCCAATCCTCTGGTTTTTACTTCCCTCACCAACTGCAGTAAGCTCCAGGAAGCAGGCAGTTTTGTGTCTGTTATTGAATGCTAAACCCCCAGATCCAGAATAGTGCCTGCTGGTGGCAGTTAGTGCTGAAGTATTTGCTGAATGACTGAGAAGTACATTAGAGATTTCTGGTTTTGCTGGGAAAACCCAGAATCCATAACTCTGGGTGGGTTCTCTCAAATAGCCACTTTTGGCTTGAGGTGAAGAGCAGCTGCCCCTTGACGGGTCCCCTCCAGCCTGCCAAAGTCCTCACCTTCCATACTGCCTTGCACCTGGCCTTGGGGGAGGAAGAAGGCAGAAGTAGACAAGCCTCCGAAGACAGGATGGGGCTTTAAAGGATGAGTAGGAGTTTATCAAACATAAAATGGGACTCGGGGAAGGGTGTTGCCTGCAGTGGAAATAGACATCCCGGTGACAGTGTCTAAGAGACTGTGGTGAGCCAGGGTGGCAGGGAGCTGGTGATAGTGAGAGATGCAGGTACTGCAGAATGGAACCCAGGGCTTTGTGCATGCGACCCAAATGTTCTACCAGTGAGTTGCAGCCCCAGCCCAGGCCTACTTATTTGCATTTATTATAGTATTGGCATCAGAGCAGTCTCATGATTTTTCTTCTCTTTTTTTTTTGGTGGTGGTGTGACTGGAGCCCAGGGTCTTGTTTACAAGCCCTGAGCCACACCCCAGTTTGCAATTGTATTTTTTAAAAAGCTATGGGATTTTGTAGTGTCTGCTTATTAGCCAATCCTGTATTGATGGACATCCCTTGGAGTAGATTCCCCTTTTCTGTAGTTAAAGGGAAAAGATTAGTAATTTAAGTATAGGGTTCCTTTTTTTAAAGCGTGTTTGCTCTTTAAAAAAAATTGAGAGGAATTTAATGAGAGTTAGAACTGCAAACTATAGGTGCTATAAAATGCATTGGGATAATGGTTAAGTCCAGGTCAGAGCCAGGAAGATTTGGAGTTCTACCCTTTTGTAATGGTTCTTTGGGGGAGGTTTTTATGGAGTGTTGTCTTTTTTTTTTGTACTGGCGATTGAACCCAGGGGCACTTAAACACTAAACCACATCCTCAGCCCTTTTTATATTTTATTTAGAGATAGGATCATGCTAAGTTGCTGAAGCTGGCTTTGACCTCGAATCCTCCTGCGTCAGCCTCCCGAGCTGCTGGTTTTAATGGTGTGCACCATCATGCCTGCCTATGGAGTGTTCTTAACATCAGGCTGGGATTAGATTAGGTCTAGGTTTCACAGCAAATTAATATTGCAGATAGTGTAGTTTTTTCTTTTTTAGTTTCTTGGTACTAGGAATAGATTCCAGGGGTGCTTTACCACCAAGCTATATCCCCAGCTCTTGTTATTTTTTATTTTGAGACAGGATCTCGTGAAGTTGCTGAGGTTGGCCTTGAACTTGTGATCCTCCTGCCTCAGCCTTCTGAGTTTTGGGGATTACAGGTGTGCACCCGCATGCCAGGCCAGCTTTCCTTATGGACTCTTGGAGTGAGTAGGGCCTGAGGCTGAGGTTTCACTTAGGTGTCTAAGGACATGGGCAGGGAGGGTCTGGGAGAGTGGTCCTTTTCTGGTTTGGGGAAAGGTGATGTAGGGCTTTAAGGAGGCTTGGGGTGTGGTGGGAAAGCTCAGTGAGGACTCCAGAGCCTGGAGTCTAAGAAGTTGGAGTTCCTTGGAGTCCCTCTTCTGGAAGCTCACTGGGTCCTCAGGTTTCCTTGACTCTTGCATGTGGACTGGCCTGGTTGGTTTCTAGAACTCTTCCAGTGGGGATCCTGTGAGCTGCAGTTTGGTGTCTGTTGTGAAGTGTGTGCTGGTCTTGGGCTTCTAGGAGCTGCAGTCTTGTACAGTTCAACTCTTCATCTCAGCTTGTTCCTTTCCGCTGCAGTAAGAGGGGATCATCTGATGAGCTGAGGAGGTGGATAATTAGAATAGCCATCCTGCAGTTCAGTCCCTTTTATAGTGGCACTTGTCAGTGGGTAGAACGAAACCATCCTCCTGAGAGTGTCCTGTCTTAGCAATGCTCGCTTTCCCTTTGTTTGGTAGAACCACTACTGATGTGCCATTTGCCAACTGCTTTGTGTATGAAATGCTCTTGGGACCACCTTTTCTAAGTCTTTGTGTATTTTTTTTTTTTTAACCAGGTTGATTCCAAAGATAGTTCTCGTAACTCCATGAACTCTGAATTTGCAGCTGAAGCTGAGGGTCAGAATGATGGGATGGAAGAACCAAACAAGGTCCAGAAAAGGAAGAGGAATACACATGGGGACCAGGGCTCCAAAGTGATCTACCTGAAGGCTCTGCAGGGCATCCTGGGGAAATCTATGCCCAGGAGGAAAGAAGCTGCCACCCCTAGGGTGAAGCCAAGCCCAGGGGTGCGTCCCAGCCATGCTGAAGGACCAGCCAGGAGTGTCACGGTCACTCCTCCTCAGAAAGAGAAAGAGTCGCCCCCAGAGGTCAGAGCGGAAGAGGAACAGCTTGACAGGAGCAACTTCTGTGACAGGAGAGTGATTGTGGACCCTCAGGAGAAGCCTGTTGAGGAGACACTTGGTGACCGAAGGACAGTCATTGATAAGCCCTCTCCCCTGTTAGAATTTTTGGATGACTCTGACACTCATTTAGAAATCCAAAAGGTAAGTATAGGTAAAGTGTGCACCACGCATCTGGGTTTGAAGATCTCAAATAAGTAAATTTGGTTTTTCTAGTTTGATCCTGCATAATATTTTATGTATTTTTTGTGGTGCTGGGATCAATTCCAGGACCTTAGGCATGCTAGGCAAGCACTCTACTCTGAGCTATGGCCCTCGCCCCCTAAATGTTATTAATTAAAAGCAGAACTTGACTTAACCAGGATGCCAGGAAGCAAGGTAGTAGTTGTCTTGGCTTAATAATGAACCTCAATTCACTGTCCCACCCCCCCATTTTTGTGTTTGTTAGAATATGGGTTTGACTGCTGCAGCAAAGGCCAAAATAGAAGTGGCTTTAATTGTAGAGATTTGGCTTAAGAGTGATGGGTCCCCAGCATCATACGTCCTGCTGCCATCCTGCCACACTGTCCATCCTTTGGTGTGAGATGGCTTCTCTGATAGGGCTCAGAGTTTATGACATGAACACTGAGCCAGTAGGAAGAGGAGAAGAGTAATGTACTTCATTCCTCTTTTTTTTTTTTTTTTTTTTTTTTTTAAGGTACTGGGGATTGAATCCAGTGGTGCTTAACCTCTAAGCCAGATCCCTAGTACTTTTTATATTTTATTTAGAGACAGGGTCTCACTCAGTTGCTGAGGCTGGCTTTGAACTCCTGATCTCCTGCCTGAGTCTCCTGAGCCACTGGGATTACAGTGTGCGCCACGGCACCCAGCCCTTTCTCCCTCTTAAGAGCGTGGCTTGGGAGGCTAAGACAGGAAGTTTGAGGCCAGCCTCAGCAATTTAGCAAGGCCCTAAGCAACTTAGACCCTGTCTGAAAATAAAAATAAAAAGGGTTGGGAATATGGCTCAATGCTAAAGGACCTCTGGGTTTAATCCTGATACCAAAAAAGAAGAAAAGTTATGTGTCACATCTGCTGAGACCTATTGAGAGGAGCTAGAAACCTGGCTAATGCCTAACTGCAAGGAAGGCTAGAAAATGATCTTCATCAGGGCAGACTTACACCCAGGTCAGCTTCTGTGGCTGTAATAGAAGGGAAGAATGATATTGGAGGGAAGCTAGTGATTTCTAACATAGCTTATGTGGGGGGACGGGAGCATTCCTTTGTTGCCCCCATTTCTGCCCATTCCTCACTGCTGCTCCTTGGTGGCAGCCTGTTTTGGTCAACTTTCTCGCCACTATGACCAAAAGGCCTGATGAGAACAGAGAAGAAAAAGTTTATTTGACTCTTGGTTTTAGAGGTCTCAGTCCACAGATGGCCGACTCCATTGCTCTGGGCTGGAGGTGAGGCAGCACATCATGAGGGAAGAGTGTGGAGGACAGGAGCTTAGGACATGGCAGCCAGGAAGCAGAGACAGCCCCTGTTCACCAGGGACAAAGTAAACTCACAGACATGCCCCTGTGACCCACCTCCTCCAGCCACACCCTACCTGCCTGCAGTCACCCCGCAGTTAACCCTATCAGGATTAATGCACTGATTAGGTTAAGGCTCTCCTAACCCAATCACTTCATCTCTGAATTTTCTTGCATTGTCTCATGCATGACCTTTTGGGGACACCTCATGACTGAACCATAACAGCCCTTATCAGCTCTTCCAGCTCTGTGTTTTAGAGTTGCCTCATATTTCTAAATAATATTGCTCTGTTTACTGATTTTTGAGTTTTAGAAATCTGTGGCTGTCCCCCTCAAGGTCACAAGAATTTAGTTTTCTGCTTCCTTTTAGCAGCACCCACTCTGCAGGCTCTCCATGGCATCGTTTCTGGGTTTTTTTTTTTCCGTATTGGGGATTGTACCCAGTGGTGCTCTACCATTGAGCTACATCCCTAGACCTTTTTATGTTTTATTTTGAGACAGGGTCTTATTGGGTTGCCCAGGCTGGCCTCTAATTTTCAATTCTCCTGCCTCAGCCTCCTGACTGTCTCGGGTTACAGGTGAGCACCACTGCGACTTGCTATTTGTCTTTAGTGGTGAGGTCTGCCTGTCTACCAGGAAGTCCTGGAGGCCCAATATGGCTGCTGGCGTTCTGGGAGTCAGGCTGAGGGCCATGCATGAGTTTTTCACTGGCCAGTGGGTGTGTGTTGTCTCTGGCTATTCCATGGTCCCCTTGGTCATCTTTCCCAAGTGTGAACCTTACTCTCTTATTGGGTGGAGAAAGGGCAGTCACATCTGCCTGGGGAGGAGCAGGTAGCTGGGGGTCTAACTCCACCAACCAGTTCTCCACCTTTACTTCATTTTGCAAGTCTGGTACCTTCTTAGTCTTCTTGGAGTCCTGTAGTCTATTTCTGGATTTTCTCACTGCATTTTTAGGTTTTGGCCTTCTGTGATCTGCTAAGCCAGTAAGCATTCATGGGTCTGTTTTCTAGCATCCAGTTTTTATTTAGTTTGCTGTTTACTCTTTCTGCTTTCTCCATATAGTTTTATCAAGTCTTTTCAAATGCATTTCCATGATTTTAGAAATTTCTGGGTGAGAAAGACAAAAATCATGTGTTATGTATAATTGGAAATCCCCACCTGAAGGTTTGGAAGCTAATTTCCCCACTAAATGTACATGGTGGCTGTGTTTTCTGTCCTATAGATCTTTGTCCTTGATTGCCTACAGTCTCATCATATGGATGAGAATTTCCAAAGTTACATCCACACTTCTCTATTTGTCTGACTGGGCGTTTGAGTTGTTTCCCTTGGGTATAGTGTGGGTTAGCACATGCATGAGTGTTGGGATAGGGATCAAAGCATTTGGGTCCAGATCCTGGCCCTGCTGCCTGAATTGTGATACTGAGAAAATTGCTCACCCTTTTTTTTTTTTGGTACTGGGGATTGAACCCGGGGGCACTCCACCACTGAGCTACATCCCCAGCCCAGCCCTATTTTGTGTTTTATTAGAGACAGGGTCTCACTGAGTTGCTTAGGGTCTCACTAAGTTGCTGAGTCTGGGTTTGAACTCGCGATCCTCCTGCCTCAGCCTCAAGTGCTGGGATTACAGGCGTGCACCACCGCGCCTGGCTCACTCACCCTTATTGAGCCCTGGTTTCTTCCTTTGTCAAAAGAGATAGTTCTTCAAATGTGATCACAGTTAAAAATAAAAAGGGGTCAGCAAGCTTTTTCTCTAAAGGATCATATAGTAAATATTTTAGGTTCTGTGAGCTCTATGGCTCTGTGGTAGCTCTTCAGCTCTGCATGAAAACAGCCAAAGATAATGTGTAAATGAATGGCCTGACCATCCTAATAAATATTGCCATATGGACTTGATCCTAAGTCCATCTTAAATACAGGCAGTCTCTCAATTTTCTGTCCCCCCAAATCCAAATACTTTTTCTTGGCGTACTTGACTTTATAAGTCCTTCAGGGGTTTAGACGACATCGTGATAAGTTTGCGATATATGCTTCTGGTTGTGCGTTTTTTAAATCACTTTTCCCCCCACTCTGCCATTTTCCCCATTTTTACATTTCCTTAAAAGCTTCATCAAACCTTTTCACATGTCTTTGACATGTGTCTTTATAGGCACTAGAGTTATTTTTTGAATTATTTAATGTGATTTCCTGAACTTCCCTGAGAGAATGAGAGATTCTAACTCAGATGGTCTTGCATGAGACCTGGAAATCTTTCTTTTAAACAGATACCCCTGGATGATAGGGAAGTTTGGGGTATAGTCAGAAGACACCATCTTCCATTCCATCTGAGTTGGAAATTCATTTTTCGTTTATTTTTATGGAATTTTGGAAGCCAGGGCCTCCTGCATGCTAGGCAAACCCTCAGTCTCTTTATTTTTTAAAAAATATTTTTTAGTTGTAGATGGACACAGTACCTTTATTTTTATGTGGTGCTGAGGATTGAACCCCACACATGCCCCACACATGCTAGGCGATCGCTCCACAACTGAACCACAAGTTCAGCCCTCTATTTTTTTTTTGACAGAGCGTCTCACTGTTTTGTCCAGGCTGGCCTCAAATTCCTGGGCTCAAGCAATCCTCCCTTTGTCTCCTGAGTATCTGGGACCACAGGCATGTGTCACCATGCCCAGCTGCAATTTTTTTTTCCATTTTTTAAATTGGTATATTATGTACATAACAGTGGGATTTGTTGTTACACATTCTTACA